>VDFB02271183.1:0-44604 GCA_007258455.2 Sequoia sempervirens | reverse complement strand
ATGAGTGTTGCAGGTGCATTCGTCAGTCCAAATGGAAGAATTATAAACTCGTAGTGTCCATACCTAGTTGTGAAAGTTATTTTGTGGATGTCCTCATCCTTGAGCCTCAAATGATGATACCCAGATCATAAATTGATCTTAAGGAAAACTGTTGCCCCATGCATTTGATCAAAGAGATCATTTATACGTGGAAACAAATACTTGTTTTTTATTGTCGCTTTAGTAAGCATGTTTTAATCTATGCACAAGTGCAGTATCATCTTTCTTCTTAACAAAGATCATCGATGCTCCCCAAGGTGAAACACTAGGTCCTATCAACCCTTTTTGTAGCAGTTCTTGCAAATTCTCTTTCAATTCCATTGTAGTCATCCAATAAGGAGCTTTGGATATTGGCTTTGATCCTGATATGATATCAATAGAGAAATTGAAGGCTCTTTTGGGAGGTAACCTAGGAAATTTTTCTAGGAGTACATCCTCAATGTTTCAAAGAAATGTATACTTTTCCATGTCTAATCTTTCTTGATCCATGGATTCTTTGTCTCCCACCTCATAGAATTTATGGGACTCATAGAACATAAAATAATATTGGAAGATGAACTCTTCATTATCCTTTGGTTCTTCTTCTTCCTCCATTTTAACTGCAAAGAGATGTCATCCCCTTTTCTTAGCCCTTTTTATTTGCATAGCATATATTTACCTTATTTTGACCTCTCTCAAAGTTCCTTGTAGGAATACTCTGTTTCCTAGGTCACCTAAACATTCTACTACCTTGGAAAAAAATACTCCTTTGTTGTATGCCTCCATAACCAATTGATCCCTAGGATGGCATTATAGGAACCTAAGGTGCTACATGAAGGTTAACCTCTGCTGAAAAACTTGGAAAATCAACCCTAGCTTTGAATAGGCACTACTCTGCCTAAGCTCTTGACTGGTTTGCATATTTAAAAAACCAATAATTTTCTATGTACCCAAATTTTCTAGATATTTTTCTTAATAATCTAGGAGAAACAAAAAATTTCATTGCACTAATATCAACTAAAACTATAATGGGTACTCCAAAAAAAATGCTTGGAGTTTGATTTGGTATCCAAGGTTGCATATATCCTTTATTGAAAAGTAGCTTATTGCATCAACAAAGGATTTCTTCATGGTTGAGGGCTTGGTGTTTGATAGGGAATTGATTTGTATAGTGATCGTCATCATAAGAAAAACATCCTCTTACAGGACCTCGCCTTTTTGAATGCTTTCCTGCATTATCCCCATTTCTCTTTCCATTATTGTTACTGACATTTCTTATGCCCCCTCTGGACTCATTTTGGTTCCCACGAGAGCCCTTATCACCTTTCTTATGGAACTCTTGATTTTCACTCCTTCTCTTGAAAGGTTTAGAATATTGTGACCAGTTATACTTCTTGTGATTTCTTTCTCTGTATGCAGACATGGATTTGAGCCTCTGCTCCTGCTTAATGGCCTTCTCATATACTTGATCCATTGTGGTAGGACCATGTACATCCACCTCTCCACCAATTTGAGCATTCAAACCCATAATGAACTTTCTAATTCTAAACCTCACATATTTTTGGTATTGAGGGATGTACTTTAGAAGCATGTGAACTTTTCCCAATATTTGTTCATAGAGGAATCTCTATCTTAGATTTTGAAAATCCATTAGCTTCTGGTCGAAGTAGAGTTGTGGTAACCACCTTTTCCTAAAGATGGCTACAAATTCATCCCATGTCAGCTTCAGAGAGCTCACACCTAACTCCATTTTCTTTTGCATCCACCACGTGGATGCTTCCCCTACCAATTGATAAGCTCCCCATATTGCCTTAGTCACTTCAGAGTAATTTATAATTTTAAAGTACTCCATTTTGGTGAGCCATACCTCTATGACACTCTACTCATTGTACCACCAAATTTTGTGGGAGTAATTTTCTTCATATCCCTAGATAATTCTTTGGTTAATTGATCTATTTTTGCATCATTCGACCTGGACTTTGAGTGGGTTTCCCCATGCTCATTTTGACTAGTATGAACATGGTGATTTTCATTTTCACCTTCAAAGATGGGTTCTTTTCTAGGTCTACCCCTCACTTCACCCTCTAAATTATTTATCCTTTCTCTTGTCTCTTTCAACATGGTGATAATTTATTCTAGTTTAGCCTCTGAATTCTTGAAAGGCTGCCCCACTTCCTGGCTTCTCTCTTGATTACTCCTGGTTTGAACCATTTTGGACTTATACTTCACTTAAATTTTCTAGTTTAAATTTTTTTAATTAGTTTCCATTTATTGCATTTATTCATAGAAATTCAAATAATTTTTGACACATTCCATTATAAGTTAAAGAGAGAATTTGGCACATTCTTTCAAACTTCCTTTTATTATCTCAACGATGGATACATAACATCCTTATTAATTGCAAGATTTTATCATAAAATGACTATTCATTATGGACAAGAGGGGTATATCCCTCAGATTTATTAGAACTTATTACTATAATCTTGGGTGGTGGACGCACTTGCAGGTGCTCTCTCGACCCTTCAGGTTTGTTTAAAGGATTAGTGATACTACATTCATTGGGCATGTTCCTAGAAGGAGATGGTTTGTTGGAATTGGCTGGAGGGATGTGTGCTATGGCCTTGGATTCCTCTTTCAATTCATTTTTTTCTTGTTTAACATGTTTTATAGCTTCATTGAAGGTTTCACCATCACCAAGATATGCCTCTCCATTAATATTATTTCCCTCAATGGTTTTTACTAGAGCCTCCTGCTCTTTCTTAGCCTTGAGATACCTTTTGTTGCCAATTACAAATTTCTTTGTAGTCATCTTAGTTCTCACTATTCTGGCACATAAGAACCCCAAAATTATCCACTGTGAATGTTGGAATTTAAGCTTAAGTGGTGAGCTTATAGGTCCGTGTGTTGAACCCGGTAGTTCTGATACCATATGTAACAACCACCTCCTTCTACAAGGAATTTACTTGGTTTTATTTACCATACAATAATGACTAACATCATTAGTAAAATGGCATATATTTTTTCTTTTCTTTTCAATAATTAAAAATGCAACTTGTAGCTAAGAGTCTCATTGTACCCCTCCATGGCTTTAAAAAATGGGGTGAATTTGACCCTATTAAATAGACCCCACAACTCTTCATTTTGTTTAAGAGTGTCACAATTCCCAAGTTTAGTCCTTTTCTTGGGCCCCGCATAATTTCTTTCCCACCCATAAAATCTTTGTGAAGCAACAAGTAATCTTCTCCTAAGCCTCTATCGTCAGTTAAAGAAATCACATGCAAAGTGAACTCTTCAACATTTAGGATAAAATTGGTGGTTTTCATTTGGGGTTTTAGATTAAACTCACCATCAATTATGGTAGAGAGCTGAGAGTTGAAAGGATCATGAAGAAAGATATCTTGCATGACTCTCATGCCCATATCGGAAATGATGAAATTCAGTGCATTTAAACATGGCAATTAATCAGGTGGTCATTACACATGAGTTTGCAAGATAAGAAAACCAAGGGGGTGTCATTTCTATGATCCCTAGATAATTTTTGAAATGAGTATGAGTGGGGACAATGAATTTATCATACATCCTAGGGTACCAGCCAATAATATCTATCCATAAGATTTTATTAATATTTCATTTCTTCATGCCTTTGATATTCAATATAAAAAGATTAGGGGAGCTAATATAATCATCAGGGAGAACATTTACCACATCACCAATCATTCCCCTAATAATTATAATTTGATTAGCCTTCATCCTATTCCTAACAACTTGAATATGCATTATGTAATCCATCATTATAAAATTAATAACTAAATGATCGTCACCTTCTTTCTTGTGGCTCCTTATCATAAGCAGCTTCATATCTTTCCTTATTAACAATATCCTTGATGTGACATAGTAGTGAAATGTACTCCTAGTAGGTCCATGTATTATGTTTAAGGCTCTCATTAGCCATATCATTAGCAGTAAAGCTTCCTTCCTAGTATAAATGAAAAATTTTATAATGTTGAAAAGATTTGAGAATTCTTTTACAGTCATCCATAACGTCTCTCAACTCCCAAGGCACATTAGCATTCTCCTTAAAGTGATCAATGATTAATTTGGAATCCCCTTCAATTATGACCATAATATAGCCTTTCTCCTTCATACAGTTTAATCCAGCCCAAACAGCCATTTCCTCAACAACATTATTAGAGGTAGTTCCCAAGAATTTTTTATAGCCTTCTATAAGGATCCCCTGGTGATTTCTTATAACTCCTCCCACTCCAGCTAATCCTGAATTACCTTTAGAGAAGCCATCAAAGTTGCATTTGATCCATCCAATCTCTGGGGGAGACCGAACCATACTTTTCCTGATAAGTTATTTATTCCATTTGCAGTTTGTTAGGTCCTTTGCTTTATTTTGATTTCTTTGTAAGTAGGCATGCGCTTAGACTATGCATAAATCCCTGCATTAATTTTCTCCTGAATCTAGTATCTTATGGCTAGGCAAAGATCTTTGTTGTTTCTAGTTGTTTCCTTGAAAATTCTATCATTTTGTTCCTTCTATAGCCCCCATGCTATAAAAGGAGGGACTTTTCTCCAAAGGTCAACAATTATATTGTGAGAGTAAGGAAAAACATTCCAACTTTCTAGAAAGAGTTTAATTGAAGAAGGAAAAACTCATTCAGTCAAAAGTAAAGGTAGAAAGAAAGACCACACCTCTCTAGAGTAGGAGTAGTGAAATAATAGGTGTATTATTGACTCAACTTCATTGTAGAGATAGTATTTGTTGAAAAATTGGAACCCTCTTCTATTTAGGTTGTCTATAGTAAGGATCTTGCCTTTAGCAATTTCCCACTAGAAGTAATTCACCTTAGGAATCAATTTTTTTATCCAAACACAGTTCCAATGGAAATCATCCTTATAGATTAGAGGTTTCTCCATCATTTCATAAACCAACTTAACTGAGAGGCTTCCCAGAGATTTTTTTGTCTAGATCTATTCATCTTCTTTATTTTTTGAAAAGAAGTCAACCTC
Organism: Sequoia sempervirens; assembly: GCA_007258455.2. Classification (NCBI taxonomy): domain Eukaryota; kingdom Viridiplantae; phylum Streptophyta; class Pinopsida; order Cupressales; family Cupressaceae; genus Sequoia; species Sequoia sempervirens. The sequence continues at coordinate 39,570 of VDFB02271183.1, read as the reverse complement.
CCCAATCTATTTTAATAATGTATTCATAAAAACATCCCAATATTTATGTCTCCCTCCATAGAGAACAACTCCATTTAAGTAATGTTTGAAGTTGATCCATTGCAGTTTTTGACCATCCTAGTTTATGTACCCATTAACCTAGTTTCCAAGGTTTCTTATGAGCCTGTGTCTAATTTGGGTGAGATTGTCATTGGAAGATAAGGTCATGCCTTTAGACCAAACATCATCCCATAATTCATTGTCTTTACCATTTCCTATTATCTTTTTAACTCCTATTTTTAACACTCTTATTTTTAGAAGATTATTCCAGAAAATAGAGCCATAAGGGAGTTCTTCTATTCTTAGAAAATAGTCTTGGTTCCTATTTACCAGATATTTAGTTCTTAGAATTTTCACCCAATCTTCAAAGCCTTCTAGTAGATACTATCCCATTTTAGCCACAAGAGCTTTATTGAAAAGCTTCAACCTTTTGATTCCAAGACCATCGTCCCTTTTCGGAGCACACAATTTATCCCATCCCACAAGGGCCATCCTATTTCTCTCTTCAATTCCCAACCACAAGAACCTCCTTTCGATCTATTCAATTTTGTCTCCTATGAAGACATGGATATTGAATAGGGAAAGGTAGTAAACTGGGATGTTTTGTAAGAAGCTTTGAGAAGTTGTAGTTTCCCAGCTTGGCTTAGGAGTTTCCCTTTCCAACCAGACAACTTCTTTTGAATCCTCTCAATTATATAATCCTAGTAGTTACTATTTGGCTTCTTAGAGATAAGCAGGAGACCAAGGTAAGCATCAAGGAGAATGACATCTTGGCGCCCAAGAATTTGCATCACCCTCTCTTTTACAATTTGATCATTATTAAAGAAATAGATCTTACTTTTGTTGTAGTTAATATGTTGACTCAAGACTTTAGCATGATCATTGAGGATGGAGAAAGGAAGCTTCTTTGAACTCTTTTAATAACTTAGAATCCAACAACGTTTGAATATTTCTTTCAAGAACCCTCGCTACCACAATAAAGAGGTATGGGGAGAAGGGTCCCCTTGTCTCAAACCTTGACCACAAGAGAAGAACCCCTTAGGGAATCCATTCACAATAACAAAACATTTAGGGGTCATGACACATGAGGTAATTAATTTGAGGAATCTACCATCAAATCCAATTTTTTTATAACAATAAGAAATGGCCAGTACACCCTATCATAAGCTTTGGAGATATCTAGCTTCAACACCAATATCCCCTATTTCTTGCTGTCCATGGAGTGGAATACCTTGTGGGTATAGATAGTGGAATCTAAAATATGCCTCCCTTGAACAAAACCTTTTTGGTTAGCTGCAATCATCTTACTCAGAAACATCTTCAATCTATTAACAATACTCTTAGAACAAATCTTATAAGTGGTATTACAAAGGTTGATGGGTTTAAAATCTTGCATTGATGAAGCTTTCTCTTTTTTAGGGATGAGAGAAATAAATGTGGAATTGAGTTGGTTTAGGAGTCTTCTAGATCTGAAGATGTCCCTAGTAGGATTTAAGAGGTCCTTAGAAGTATTGTCCCAAAATTCTTGGAAAAAATAGGAGGAAACCCATAAGGCCCCAGGGCTTTATAGGCACCGAAGGAGAAAACAACAACCTTAACTTCCTAAAGGGAGATAGCTTTAGTTAGGTCTTTAAGATCTTTCTCAAAGATAACTTAGGGAATCACCTGAAGGAGGCGATCTAGCTCTTCAAATTCAACCACAAAGTTCTACTAAGAATCTGAGAAGAGACAACTTCTCTAGAAATTTCCTCTTCTGTATTAAGGATGGAGCCATCATCTTTTATTAGATATCTAATCATGTTTCTGCTTATATGTTTCATGATTTATTGGTGGAAAAACTTTGTGTTTCTATCACCTTCATAGAGTCATTGGACCCAAGATTTGTGTTTCTAGAAATTCTCTTCCTTCTTGTTGATTTTGTACCATTGGAATCTTATATCTCATTTTTTGTTGTATAAAGCCTCATCAAAATTGCCATTTTCCATCAAATTCTAAACCTCTTTAATATTGTCTCCAATATATTTATTTATATGAAAGATATTATAGAAAGAGAACTTATTCCATCCTCTAACCCTTTTCTTGACTCTCTTGAGTTTATTATCCAAGCAAAACATAGGGGTTCTAGCACATAGTTCATTCCACCATCTATTCACTAGAGTTTTATAATCAGGGTGGTGAGTCCACATGGTCTTGAATTTGAAGAGGAAATGTCCTTTAACAGTATTATCCTCCCAGCAAAGGAGAAGAGCATTGTGATCAAAGTAAGTTTTATGAATAAAAGATAAGGTTAGAGCCAAAAAAATGTTCTAGTTGGAGGAAATAAGAAATCAATCAAGTTTGACTTGGATGAGGTGGTTTCCTTGGTGTCTATTAGACCAAGTGAATAAGGACCCTGTCAAAGGGACATCAATGAGACCTACAGAGTTAAGAAAGCCAACCAGATCCATCATGCTACCAAAGAAATCTTCCAATCCTCCTTTTTTCTCAGAAAGAAATAGTGGAGAGTTAAAATACCCTGTCAACATCCAATAATAATCTTTGTTGTTGCTTATTTGATTGGTTAGAAAATCCCATAAGTCTAGTCTATCCAGGCAGGAGTTGGGCCCATAAATATTTAACAGATTTTATTTCTTAGATGTGACAAGATCTTCAAGAGAGACTAACAAGAAGTTCTTACTGAAAAACCCCAAAGAACCCTTAAATCTAACTGGGTTCCAACAAGTAGTTATACCTCTCAAGGCTCCATCAGCATCACTGATAGCATAGTTAGAATTGGGACAAAAATTCTTAACAACTTTATCAAAAGTTTATTTTTTCATTTTGGTTTCTTGAATCAATAAATATATTTGGTCTCTCATCAACCAAAGAAGTCTTAATCAAATGTTGTTAATAGGAAATTTTTAGGCCCCTTATATTCCAAGATAGCATCATCATGAGAAAGTAACAAGAGAAACTAGCACCACCTTGATGTTGCAAAGGGAAGACAACTTCCCTAACAACTTTACTTCTTTCTCGACTTAGAACCAAGAAGTAGCTCTAGAGTCTTTTGCTTTCCAAAGAATACATCTCTAACAGTGTCTTTATTTCTGGCTTCCTTTTGAGATGGCCTTCCCACTTTGTTCCCTCCTCCCACATTAGGCTATTTTTTCTTTTTGGATTTGGAGTTAATTTTTTTCCAATCTTCTTCATATGCTCCCTCAACGGGAGATGAAGAGAAGCACAACTAGGCCAAGGAATTTCTTATATTCTTGTTTTTGCTTGAAGGCAGCTGCAAATTATCTCACTCTAATTGTTTCTCTTGGAGTGGATCGAGGGGGAGGAGACCATTCCCATGCCTATTTGAGAATCATCTCACCCTCCTCAAGAACTTCTGATTTATCTTCCTATTGAATGTTAGTTTTGTTTTTTGAGACTGTCAAAGTATCCTTTTGATTGTCCTTCTTGAGATTAGGATCAAAACCCTTCTTGCATTCCTTATTTTCCTTCTCCATCTCAGTTTGAGGTTGCTCAAAGCTTTGATTAAGCTCATTAGAGGGGACAACAAATTCTCCTTCTTCATTAGGGGGCTTTGAAGGAATGATCATTACTTCTTTTAGGGGTGAAGAATTAATCCCATTAGAGTTGGCTACCTATCCTTTGTCTTCATTAAATTTCTTATTGATCTCCACTATGGTAGAGCCCAAAACAAACTCTCTTCCCCCCTCTGAAGAAAACTTATGTGGGACACCCTTTAGGAGGTTCGGATTAACATTCTCTTTCATCACCATATCATTAGTTTGGGGAGAGGGAAATAGCTTCGGACCCACCTAGACACTTTTAGAGTCCTGGAGCCTCATGCTACAAGTATCATGAAAATGGCCAAACTTCTTATAGATTTGACAGAAAGCTTTCTCATTTTCATATTCCAAAGGTTGTATCCATTTTCCAAACTTAGACTTCAAGGCAACAGAGGTAGGGATGACAGTGTTAACCGAAACATTAACACAAATTCTAGCAAAAAATAATCTAGTGTTGAGTTGGGTGACCTTGTCAATAGCCAACAGGCTCCTAAAGGAATCAACAATACCCTTAAAAATACCATTATTCCTTAATTCTAAAGGAAGGCCCGGGAGGCAGACCTAGGTGGGGGCAACCTTTCCTAGGTTAGCAGATGGGTCAAAACCCGGTTTACATTTATAGAGATACAAAAAGTCTTTAAAACCAATGTCAAATTCCCAAGGCCCTCCCATAAGCACCTTAATCAAATCTTCATGTAAGACATAGCTAAAGAGAAATAGACCTTTACCATAGCTCTAATGGAAAGACTACCTTTAAGATTCAAAATTGAATCAACCCATTTCCTTACCTTGTCTATGTTCATACGGTACACCAAGAACTTTCCCACCAGAGGCAACTTTAGATTCTCGATGGCTTCATTCATTAGTTCTTCAAGTACTTCCACTTCCAGACCGTCAATAGAGCAAGAGGCAATCTCCATACCCTGATTAGCAATAGAAAGTAGATTTTTTCACATTAGCTTGTCCACAAAATATATTGGATCCTCTTCAAAGAAAAAGGAATCCAGCCCATAAGATGGAGACGTTAGGAATTTTCCAAGGGTATGGGCTATAACCCCCATAGAAGAAGAGACAACAAACCCGGATGCAACGACAGAATGAGGAACAACATTTTTGGATGGGGAGATCGCTTGAGTCCCCCACCAAGCTGACACATCTGAAAACCCTAGGAAATAGTAGAGAATATTTTGAAATTGTAGAAAGGGCTTAGAGTGTGCAAATAGTAAACAATTATTAAAAGAAATCAATATTTTTTTATATGTTAAAATGAATTTGAACAAGAAGTTAAAAAAACCAAGATTTAAAAAAAAAAATAGGTATGCTTACTTCTTACGTGAATCTTAAAATAAATAAAACATTTTTATTTTCTTTTGAAAATTGTAAGCTAGATCAACATTCTCTCTTGCAAGAAGCTTGTCTAGAGCATAATTTCTTTTGTTTTGAATCTTTGAATTTAATTCCCTCATTGTGTGTGTTGTGGATACAAAGTGAATACTAGAATTAATTGGATGAATAGTATCGACTTGAGAAATCTATCATTCCAAAGTTGCACTTCTAGATTACGATGTGCTTTCCAAAATAGGGACCAAGTAAATGCAAACTTGGTAAAATCCATTGAAAGTCCAAGTCTAGAATATATTGGATGCAATCAAGTAGTTGTTTGGTTGCACCAAGTTGTTGTTGAAAATTGAGGTGTTTTCTTAGCTTAATACTATGTAAAGCTTTAATATTGCTGATCTAAATAAGCTTTTTCTTTTGTTACATATTATTTGTGGGTGATTATCTTGATTAATCCATTTTATTGTTTGTAGAATGTAGACAAAAGTTGATAGAAGAATTAGACAAGATATTAGAAAGATTACACAAGCATGTACCGTGGAGAAACCCTTTTGGGAAAAAACTCCACCAAGAATTATTCTATTATTCAATCTTTGAAGTAGATTACAATAGCTCCAATTCTTGCTTGAGAATGCATCTTTTTCCTTCACCAAAACTTCTTCACAACCTGCAATAAAACTGATTCCAACTCTCTTCAACTTGCTTGAGATAAATAGGCTTTGATTAACTTTGTAAACTCCAACATGAGTTACAATTACAATGCTCAAGCCCTATCCCTAAAAGGTAATCCTATCTCATGCAAATAGAGTTATGTCGTGAAGAACAATGTCAAATCCTCATCTTCATGCATTTGGGCATCCCAAACTAAAGTAGCAACTCAACCTTTATTCTGTAAATATCTTCAAGGATTCATCCTCAAAGTATGCGCCAAAAAGAGGTCTCACTTAATTGAGCCTTCTAAAATATCTCAACATGCAAAGGAGGTAATAGCAAGAAGCCAACTTGGGCACCCAAGTTGGGTCCAAGTCATTTCTTGTTAACTGAAACATTTCTCAACCCCATTCATGCAAGAATGGTCATCCCTTGTTAACTGGAGGTAGTCCCTGTTATCTGTCTTGAAACTCAAGTCATTAGCCATGCATTCCAAGTTAACTGAAGTCAACTAGCATTCAACTAAAACTAATTGAAGATAACTGAACCATAACTGAACTGAACTGAAGTGAACTAAACTAAACTGATCTAAACTGAACTTCATGCATGCAAACATCAAACCCTAACTCCTATGATCTTTACATGCATTCAAAAGTGTTATCTCTTACTCTGAATAGTTAACTGAATTCAAGGTGAGTGTCACCTACCATGTGGGTGCCCCATGTGCCCCTATTATTTAGGAACTCATAATGGATGCCCTCACATGCTCCTAACATTTAGAATTAATTAAAAATGTCAATTAACATGATTATTTCATCAAATATTAATCTTATCCTAATCCTAGAGTTGTTGAACACATTCCAAAGACTTAGGAGATACATGGAATAAATAATGTTTAGGATTGCAATTAAATGGCATCCTATTTCCAACATTCTCCCACTTGACATTATACATTGCAATTATTCTAAACAAGGAATAATACAAAACAAGTATAGGATTCAAGGCCAATGGCCTTCTTGCACCTAACTAATCAATCCATGCCAACTTCAAATGCAACCTGCATAATCATGAAGCTTCCAAGCAAATGATTAAAACCAAGAGAACTTATCTAGTTTCATAAGATAATCTGTAACATTACTTAAAGTGTCAACTTTCTCAATTAATACCTTCCCATTATCAACCAAACCAATAACTTTCCCAAGCCTTTGTATCCAAACTGCCTCTTTGGAGGCATGTTAAACCACTGAGTGTGTTGAACTCACATTCAACCAAGGTGTAGGCTCCTCAATATTTTATGTTGAAATTTTTTTTCTTACAAGTATCCATTCCAACAAATATCTCTTACCATAAGAGAACCCCAACCTCACCTATTTCTCCAAGTATCCATGAGGACCTATAACCAACCAATCCATGCCAAACTCCAAATGCAACACAACACTTCCATGAAGTAATCAAGCAAATGATTAATGTACCCAATACTTAGATAACTACACAAGATCAATTCTGAAGCTCCAATCATGAATAAGGAACATAAACATGACTTCCATGATCTAACCATCTCCTCCAAGGAGATCACATGCACCATAACATACTTATACATCCTAGTCTCAAGAGAACCATGTGATATGCCAAACTCTAAACTAGTATCAAGACTATAACATGGCATCATAAAAAACACACTCTAAACCAAGAAACCATATCTCCAATCACATGGAGATAACCTTACCAATGATGCATCCAATTCACTGCCAACAACTCCCACTGAACCGTGGTACTGAGGTACACATGGCATTGTGACTACCATCCTCTCTATGAAGATTACTCTGAAACATGAAGCAAAGAGTTATCACAAACAATATTAGTTGAAATAACCAATGCATCATTACTATCATTTGAGGACTCCTCTATAGAAGAATCAAAACTTTCTTTCTTGTTCTTACAATCCTTCTTCACATGTCCTAGTTTCCCACAGTTCCAACACTTTACCTTACTTTGTCCTTCTGACTTACCCTTCCCTTCCTTGTTTCCCTTAGGTTCCTTTTTCTTAGGCCTACCTTTTACAAACAAGGCATCTTGGATTTCCTCCTTAGACTTCCTCCTCGTCTCCTCTAATAGGAGAGTAGGAATTATATTGTCCATCTTAGGATCTGCACCACTACCACTGATAGAAACAATTATATTTTCCCAAGAATCTGGTAAAGAACAAAGTAATAAAATGCATTTATCTTCATCTTCTATCTTTACATCTACAGATGCTAACTGACTTAGAATCAAGTTAAAAGTATTCAAATGATTTGCAACATAATCACCTTCTTTCATCTTTAAAGAATACAACTGTCTTTTCAGATACAACTTATTAGTAATACTCTTAGTTTGATAAATATCACCTATTCTCTTCCACGGCTTATATGCAGTAGTTTCTTCTGAAACATTCAAGAGAACAACATCAACAAGACATACTCTTATGGTTCCTCTTTCCTTCTTATCTAACTTAGCCGAAGCCTCGTCTGAAATAGTTGTAGGTGTCTTTGTCTCATTACCAATAGCTAACCACTGGTCTCTCTCTTCAAGGAGATCCTCCATTTTCAGTTTCCACATCTCATAATTAGATCCATTGAACCTTTCAATTTCTAAACGAGAATTCAAACTCATTGTAACAAAACTTTATTTCCAAAATAAGCAAATAACAAAAAATAATAAAAGCTCCCACTAAGCCAAAAAACCTCCAATCTTTTAAGAGAAAGGTGTCCCAATACTCTACCCAACCTCAGCTTTGATACCAAATGTTGAAAATTGAGGTGTTTTCTTAGCTTAATACTCTGTAAAACTTTAATATTGCTGATCTAAATAAGCTTTTTCTTTTGTTACATGTTCTTTGTGGGTGATTATCTTGATTAATCCATTTTACTGTTTGTAGAATGTAGACAAAAGTTGATAGAAGAATTAGATAGGATATTATAAAGATTACACAAGCATGTACCATGGAGAAACCCTTTCGAGGAAAAACTCCACCAAGAATTATTCTATTATTCAATCTCTGAAGTAGATTACAATAGCTCCAATTCTTGCTTGAGAATGCATCTTTTGCTTTCACCAAAACTTCTTCACAACCTGCAATAAAACTGATTCCAACTCTCTTCAACTTGCTTGAGATAAATAGGCTTTGATTAACTTTGTAAACTCCAACATGAGTTATAATTACAATGCTCAGGCCCTATCCCTAAAAGGTATGCCTATCTCATGCAAATAGATTTATGCCATGAAGATCAATGTCAAATCCTCATCTTCATGCATTTGGGCATCCAAAACTGAAGTAGCAACTCAACCTTTATTCTATAAATATCTTCAAAGCTTCATCCTCAAAGTAGGCACCCACAAGAGGTCCCACTTAATTGAGCCTTCTGAAATATCTCAACATGTAAAGGAGGTAATAACAAGAAGCCAACTTGGGTGCCCAAGTTGGGTCCAAGTCATTTCTTGTTAATTGAAACATTTCTCAACACCATTCATGCAAGAATGGTCATGCCCTGTTAACTGGAGGTAGTCCCTATTATCTGTCATGAAACTCAAGTCATTAGCCATGCATTCCAAGTTAACTGAAGTCAACTAGCATTCAACTAAAACTAACTGAAGAAACTGAACCATAATTGAACTCAACTGAACTAAACTAAAGTGAACTAAACTAAACTAAACTAAACTAAACTAAACTAAACTAAAATGATCTGAACTGAACTTCATGCATGCAAGCATCAAACCCTAACTCCTAGGATCTTTACATGCATTCAAAAGTGTCATCTCTTACTCTGAATAGTTAACTAAACTCAAGGTGAGTGTCACCTACCATGTGGGTGTCCCATGTGTCCCTATTATTTAGGAACTCATAATGGATGCCCTCACATGCTCCTAACATTTAGAATTAATTACAAATGTCAATTAACATGATTATTTCATCAAATATTAATCTCATCCTAATCCTAGTGTTGTTGAACACATTCCAAGGACTTAGGAGATACATGAAATAAATAATGTTTAGGATTGCAATTAAATGGCATCCTATTTTCCAATAGTTGTAACCTCATTAGAAGTAATTGAGGTGAAAACATGATTTTCCCTAAACATGCACTATTTGTTTGTTTGAGAATTATGAAATATAAGCTAGTGATTTTTCACACCTTAAATTCTTGTTACACTTCTCTAAAATGTTCAGTTTGTTATCATTTGAAACTATCAGTAGATCACTAGTGAACAATGCTTTCAATGGCTTATAAAACAATGAAAAAAAACCTTGAAGACAAACACAATCAAGAAACATTGAGTCTCATATGGATTCATATTGATTGATTTGAGGAAATTTTGATCAATCTTCATTTCAAAATGTAACAACTTATATTGTCATAACATTATATGTGAATACAAAATATGTTAATCCATTTTGCAAGAAATCTTCCCTAGTTTCCATATGCTAGCCTCTCACTTGTGAATGTCCTGGTGTGAAAATAATACATCCAAGTTTGAAAAACTACTCCATGAACCTTGGCATTCTAACATCAACTCAATTTCAGGTATAGATATGGCTATCTACCACATGAACAATCAAGTCCTCTTTACAAGCATAACATTCATTCTGGAAATAGAAGAAATCTTTCGAATCTTAAAATTTCTGCTACTATAGAAGACTCTCTTAGATTCACAATCAACAAATCACAATGGTTGATGACGTCAAAGCATATATTTTACAAGAGTGCATGCATTTGTTTGATAAAATTTTCAATCCCAAAATGTTTATTAATTTCAAACATCAAAAAGATGTTTTTATGGAGAAAGAATAAATTTAGGCTATGGAAAATTATAATGGGAATTGAAATTCGATATTTTCTCAGATAGTTACCAATAAATGGAATCATTGATTCCTTCTTAATGGTGGTAAAGTCATTTCCTTATCAGAAATAAGCATTTTCATCATTCTTGCAAATTGAAATTATAATTGGACTTTCTTATATATACAAGTGCCAAAAACCATGCAAATTAAGAAAGTACAAATTGGAGTTCGATGAGGACAAATTATGGCCTACCACTTGAGAAGAAAACTAGCTGGGGAATCTACAGTGTATTTATGAAAGGCTTTAGTAAAAGGTGCCTAAATTAGGATATTAGTGAGCTTGTAAAGAACTTTGTGTTTTTACACTCTAATATATATACATATGCAAGAATAAGACATAGACAATGGCGAAGACATTAGCTACAACACTACTATGCTTTTGTCATTTTTATTGGTAATCATAGAGATTTGACTTCACAAACCCTGGCAGACGTTGGAATTAATGTTTAGAATTTCACTTCCATTGTTTACATCTCATAATTCTAGAGTTATATTACTTTATTTTTAGTTCATTTTTATTTACTACTATTTACTAGTGGCTCGTGTGAGCCATGTCATTGTAAAAATTAGATCTTGGATTCAATAGAAATTTCAGGTTTTTCATTTGCTAATTGATGAATTTATTCTCAAGGGAGAGACTAGGAGAGTGATTTTTCAACTACCTATTACAAGCTACCAAGACCAAGGGGACATAATGGCTCTCAAGCTCTGAATTTCAATTTGTGGGATAGTGCTTGAACTTGACTTCTTCTTCAAACAAGAAATACATAACACATTGTTGATTTTTCTATTGCTTGAAATATAAGCGTATATGCCATTTCACCTACCTTTGTAGAGATCTTGTATGGCCCATGGCATCTTGGTTGCAACTTTTTTTTCGTTCCATTAATTTTTTGTTGTATGATTAGAGATGAACAAAGGCAAAAACAAATATAATAACTAAACTTGCAGTAAAACAAGGCATATATCAATCTTACTACTCAACATCCATCTTGAATGGCCCAATTTTCAAAACCAAGTGATATAGTACAATAGTCTGGTAAACAAATAGCTATCTATACTACCCTTTCTATCATTATACTACCCTTCTCTTATAGACAACAAATAAGCTATAGGTAGACCAAAAAAACACCAAATTAAAGAAAACAAAAATATGTAATAATAATGTTGCCTTCACTTATTAATCACTATCATCTCTACTTCTATTTTTGTCCTTATACTAGCCATGCTTTGTCAACAAAAAAATAAGCTACTTATCACTAGAGGAATTTGTTGGATCACATGGAAGTACAACAATTAACTTGCACCTTCACCTTATGTACATATGTAATTCTTACTATAAAAACAAAGAAAGTACAATATACTTCCACTATCAAAATCTATCCAAAAGCAAATAGTTTCAAAGTAGAGGCCAAGATTATTCCAAGGAATTGAATCCTTCTAAATCCTCATGAACCAACAAAACTAAAATATTATAATTAACAAAATTTACATTAACAAAACTTATATTTGATTTTTTTCAAATCTAAAATACTATAAAGGCCCTGCCACTACCTCCTCACACTTGTTTTAATTATGTGAGATGAAAAAACCACTAGTTAAATAATATATAGGTGAAAGGGATTTGATGTAATTATTTGGTCGATTAACATAAGGTTGTATTAGGAAAATATTTAGGTGTATTTAATTAGATAGGGGACATTAGGTGAAGGGGATTTAACTAGGTGATATAATTATTTAGTTGATTAAATTGAATATGCGCTAAAAACATATTTAAATGTCTACAAATATACACATTTTTAATCTTAACATATATCTAAAATTATTTATTAATTTATACTTATTTACATTTAATTAAGTTAAATATTTTTTAAATAAATTTGATTTCTTTACACAACTAATTTTTTAATTTTCACATTTTAAATACTTAAAAAATGATCTTTCCCTTAGAAATAGGACTAAACTTTTAAGAGGTGTAGTATGTTAGTTGATAAGAAATATAACAGCGTGCCGAATGAAAGTACTTTTATCATTATTATAAATTCACTCATCTAATAAAACAGTTGGAACAATTAAATAAATTTTAAAGAGACAATTTTTTTATATTTCCTGAACTTTTGAAATTAAAAAATATATATTGACTAATAAATATCTCAAATAAAAGCATGTAGCTTTCACCCATTATATTTTTAAAAAATAGTTAGATAATTGACTTGATTCCAAATGAACACAACAAACCTACAAACAAAGCGGGCAAGTGGAACTTTTTAAACCGATCAATGGGGATCCCACGCCATCAAAGAGACAGAAATATGTCAGAAGAAGATAACGGTTATTCTCCTGTCTCTGTGAAGGGAAATTTTACTTATTTTTTTTGCAATTCTCCATATCTTGTTAAAAATGTCTTCAATTCCTTGTAACCTTGACAATGATGAACTTGAGAGCAATGCAGAGAGAGCTGAAGAAATTTTAGTTGGTATTGTGGGTGGAGGGCTGGCAGGCCTTGCTCTTGCACTGGCGCTGCAAGAGCGAAATATCCCATGTCATGTGTTCGAAACTCATCCACCATCAATGAGTGCAGACACAGCCTCCATTGTTGGTATTGGCCTCAATGGCATGGCTGCTCTTGAAGGGATTAAGCTTGGTCTTAATACAACTCTAGCCCAGGCTGGGGCTTATTCCACTAAAATGAAATTTGTTACTTTCACAGACATTAAAGAAACCACAGTCCAAGAAATTGTTCCAGGGAATTTATTTATCCTCACATGGAAGTCACTTCACGGAGTTTTGGACAGCTTTGTTAGTAGATCTAGGATTTCCTTCTCTCACAAGCTGCTAGGCTATAAGCCTTGCAAGGTTGGTGGGCTCTTGTTTTTTCTATTTTTTTAAAACATATTTGAATTATATTTGAAAATGATAATAATGCAGAAATACCTGTGGACAATAATTTCTGTTGTTGACCTTTTGGGTTACATTGTGCTATCCATCACTGCTTTAATGATAAAGTTTCTTGTACATGGTTATGAAGAGATTTCTGGAAAAACTGTGCAGAGGAGTTTGTGTCATCCCACAAGTGAATGATAAACATTCCACAATCACATCCCAAAATTGAATGATAAAAATTCTCTGCACAGATTGAAGAATTTTAATAATTCTTCCGGGAAACTCATCAGGTGATAATGGTCAAACCTCAGGATGGGAAAAATAAGTCTAGAAGATTTTCTTTCATTGGCTTTGAGATCATACCAGACTGTGATGGATCGCTTGGTGTTCAGAGAAGTTGATGATAAAATTTCTCTTACACAATTTTTAAATCAAATCTCTTGTTTCAATAATTGTGGACTGTGGATACCTCAAGACCTTTTTAATAACTATTGGGAACCTAAAGTAATTCTACTGATTTTTTTAGTTTGGTAAATTTGTAACACTCACACATATACCCTTTGAGGACTGCACTATCAAGTATGTGATATGATTCTGCTTAAAATCCCAGTAACTTGAGTCTTCCATCCTGTGAAACGTTCAAATTCATTCCAAATTTGCACCCAGCCTTGATTACAGGGAGCACTTACTCAGACAGGCTTAAACAGAATCACCATCATGGCATTGCCCCATCCTTACCACTAAATCATGACCTGTTGAATAGAATGTGGATAGCAGAAGCCTAGTTGTCTTACTGAATAGAATTCTGATGCTTTCTTTTCCTTTTTGTTTGATAAACTGGTAACACTCACACCAACCCTACCTTTTAGGATGTGCACTGTCAAGTTTAGGATGCTATTCTAGTAAAGTTCCCCATGTCTTAAATCATATATTCTATCAGAATTCTCTTGAGCCTTGCACCCAGCATTTTTCACACAACCATGTGCCAAATAAGGTTTAAATCTGAGTTGTTATCATGACATTGCTTGGTTCTTAGCAATAATCAAAATTTAAAAACTTGCAATCCGCAGACCCAATTTTGACTGGACTAGGCGATTCAACAAAAACAGGGTAAAACTCAGCAAATTAAAAAAATAGTAACTACTCAAATTCATTAACTTGGCAAAATTCACCAATACTCGCCAAGACTTGCTAAAACTTGACAAAACTTGGCGTAGGCAAGTAAAGGGGCAAGCTTTTTGGCCCTCTCTTTGACTCACAAGTACTCGCAATTTCTTTGAGTTTTGGGTGAGTTCTAAAACTATGGCAATAGGATTTCTATATTGGCTTATAATTTTTGGGTATCTCAGTAATCACTTACTCGAACTTTGTAAAGGGTACTATCAACTTCAGTATGGCATTTTTCTAAGAAGCACAGCATCTTTAGGGGTACGTATAACACCCAGATTCACCCTATATGGGCCTCTAGTCTTGTTCCATGGGGTAAGCATCCAGCCAGATGAGGGCGTGGGTGCAGATACAACAGTCCAGTGGATAGTCACTCGATGAAAACATAAACATCCTATAGAGCATATGCTTACTGAGGTTTAAAAGCAACTGATTATCATGGCATTTCTCTGCCCTTGCCACCATATAATGACCGAATGACAATAATTCTGCTGATTTTTTTGTTTGTTTGCTAAATTTGTGAACAGTCACACCCACCCTACGAGGAGACCATTGTCAATCTTATGATGCTTTCTGTTAGGAACATCTGTATCCTATGGGGTACATATTAGATTTCACTTGATTTTTATACCCGTTTTCATTAACAAGGAACATGTTCCAAGTCGGGCTTAAACTTTTAGTTTTTGTAACGATATTGCTCTTGCTTACCACTATACCCAAGCTTGGTGAACGTAATTCAGCTAATTTTATTTTTTATTCAGTGGATTGGTAAGCAGTCACCGAGCCAGCCTCACCCTTTGTTGAGTGCACTATCAAGTTGAGATTCCCATTCTACCAAGGTGATGCAGATTGACATCTGCTCCTGCAAGATGATCACTAACAACAAAAAAAACAAATAATCTGCCTTGCAAATCAACCTGTCAAAAGTGCTCTATTCCCATGAATCATACTCAACAGCATGAACAATAACAGGCTATGCAGCAACTGAATATGGGCAACATGTTCACGTTATACCCAAAGAAGATACTACAATATTCCTTTTATTCAAAATCAAAACCGACACAAAACTTGAGTGCATAGTACATCAACTTATAAAAGGCCAACAACATAGGTCAACACAAACACCTGCATTACATACTGTCTAGGTATAGAAGCAAACATAAGAGAATGCCAAAAACTGATCAGACTGATAAAGAAAACCTAAACAGTAAATGAAAAGTGCCCAACACTCTGCTCGGCGCTCTGCTTGGCGAATTCCTCTCATAAAATTTTCTAAGCCTTTACCTCCCCATTAAAAACAGTTACCACCCCAAAATATATTCTCCTCCACAACACCGAACCTCCCTCCTTTAAATCAGAAAAAGAAATCTCCTAAAATAACCCCCACAATCCCATCCTCTATTTACTGTTGCAGCAAAGTTTTAAACGCCCTTTTGTACTGCTCATTTCCCATTATAGATTGTTCATTTAAATAGAATCCCTTGTAACTGCCACTAACATTTTAATTACTCCCGAATTCACTAGTGGGGAATCATTGAATGGTTTCCATCATTCTCCCCTTCTTAAAAGAAGTCTGAACCTCCTAGTTCAGAAAAAACAAATTGCATTGACAGCGGAACAAGGGCACATACCCACAAGCAGTTTGGTCTTCAAAGTATTCTCTTGGGATTCCTTGGCACAATCTGAGCTACCATCCAAGCTTCCAACCCATGTTTTTCTAGGGTTAGGATATCAATGCTGATTCCACCATTCAATTGGACTGGTAAAGCTAGGCAAAGTCCCCAATGCAAAACCAATAAAATAATCACTAATAGACTTGAAACTCTTTCCCTTGTTCCAATCACACTTCACATCACTCCTCTCAGATTGGGTAAGGCATTTACTTTTGATTGAACTCTGAATCACATTCTTGGAAGATCTTTGATGAGTGTCTTATACTCCCACAACTCACTTTCTCCTTGAGAATGAAGGTCACAGTCAACTGAAACTTCATCACCTATTTCTCAAGGCGCACATGTAATCTTGTTGTAGCTCTAAATCCAATTTTGGTTGTAACTCATTCTTCAAATCGTTTACCTCTTTTGCTCCTAGATTTTCTCCAACTCTCTTCTTGGCTGAGCTAGAATTTTGTTTTTTTCTTCAAGCTCGAACTTGGCTTCTGCTAGAAGAGACAAAGCTACCACTTCAAATGCTCCTTCCTCTTTCCATCGTTTTAAGAGTGTTTTCCTTCCTTCATGTTGAACCTCATAGGTGTTCTCTCTACCTCGAGGGATTACATTCCGATCATATTGCCAAGGCCTACCCAACAACAAATGGCATGCATCCATCGGTACCACATTACAAAGCACTTCATCCACATATGGACCAGTTTTGAAGGCAACATGGAAAGATTTATCCACAAGTACGCTATGACTCTTCTTTAACCAATATATCTTGTAGGGGTTAGTTTTTGGAATGCAAGAAAGTTGTAATTTATCAACCATTTCTATACTCACCAAATTGTTAGTAGATCCACCATCTATGATCACCTTACACACCTTGTCCTTACATTTGCATTTTGTTTGAAAGATGTTCTTCCTCTTCCAATCAGCTTCAGGGGTTTCTTTGTCTCTAGATATCAAGGTTCTCAATATTAGGTTCTCTCCCGACTCAACTTCAACTTCTTCTAACCAGGTTTCTTCCTCTTGGGCTACCATCACCCTTTTGGGGTTTAGAGGGCAGTCTATGGCCTTATGGGCTTCATAAAAAATAAAACACTTAATGGGTTTCCACTCTCCAGGAGGCAGTTGCCCTTGTCGTCTACCTCTAAAGCCTCCCTTTCCTTTGAAGTTGGTCTTCACATTCTTGCCTTCTTTTGACTCTTCACTTATGTTTGTTTCCAAAGAAACCTCTTTCTCTCTATTTTGTTTGCTAACATCCATTTTACTCACTATTTTGTTTTTCTGGTTTAGTTTCTCCTCTACCTTTAAGACATATTCATAAGTCTCATCTACAATAGAAACTTTTACCATTGCAAGCTCATCTTGAAGTTGAAACTTTAGTCCATTCACATATTGAACTGCTGCCTGCCCTTCACTCTCTTGTATATCTCCGAATTTGAAGCCTCATAAATTGTTCAGTATAAGCTTGCACTGACTGATCCATTTTTTTCAAAATTTGAAATTCTTTGAACATTTTTTGCTGGTAATCAGAGGGCAAGAATCGAGCTCTAAGATGTTTCAACATCTTAGGCCAAGTTTAATTTTTTATTTTCCTTGTCTTCTTCTTGAACTCTACACATTTTCCCATTATACAGCTACATGCGACTTCAACTTGGATGCAAGAATTTTCACTCTTTTTGGATCATCCTCATCAATGTTTTCCATTGTGAAGTACTTCTCCAACTCTTGGATCCAGTCTAGGAATAAATCAGGGTTGAGCTTGCCTTTAAAATCTGAAATATCCACCTTTACTTTGGAACTTTGTTTAGTCAACGCTTCAATAATCCTCTCTATAGGGTCTAAAACCCTAGCAGCATTTACTAAGTTTTTTGGTTCCTCTTTGGACTCATCCAATTGTAATCTAGTCTCAAGGGCCTCTAGCCTTCTAAATACTTCACTAGTGTTTATTCGAGGGCCTACATTCCTCCTGCCCTTTCTTCTCCAATTCACGTGGACTCCCCCCTGGGCCATCGTGGTTTGCTCTGATACCAAAACTGATGCAGATTGACCTTTGCTCCTGCAAGATGATCACTAACAAAAAAAAAAACAAATAATCTGCCTTGCAAATCAACATATCAAAAGTGCTCTGTTCCCATGAATCATACTCAACAGCATGAACAATAACAGGATATGCAGCAACTGAATATGGGCAACATGTTCAATGTTATACCCAAGGAAGATACTACAATATTCCTTTTATTCAAAATCAAAACCAACATAAAACTTGAGTGCATAGTACACCAACTTATAAAAGGCCAACAACATAGGTCAGCATAGACACCTACATTACATACTGTCTAGGTATAGAAACAAACATAAGAGAATGCCAAAAACTGATCAGACTGATAAAGAAAACCTGAACAGCAAAAGAAAAGTGCCCAACACTCTGCTCAGCGAATTACTCCCATAAAATTTTCTAAGCCTTTACCTCCCCATTAAAAACAGTTACCACCCCAAAATATATTCTCCTCTACAGCACCGAATCTCCCTCTTTTAAATCAGAAAAAGAAATCTCCTAAAATAACCCCCACGATCCCATCCTATATTTACTATAGTGGCAGAGTTTTAAATGCCCTTTTATACTGCTCATTGCCCATTATAGATTGTTCATTTAAATAGAATACTTTGTAACTGCCACTAACATTTTAATTACTCCGGAATTCACTAGTGGGGAATCATTGAATGGCTTCCATCACAAGGAGCCCCAACTTTTGGTGGTATACATTCTGCTGAAATTCACAAGTTTTGCACCTAGCCTCATTCACGGGTAGCATGTGCCCAGAAAAGCTTAAACCCAAGTAATTATCATAGCATTGCTCTACATTGTTGCTAGACTATGGCCTGCTGAACAGAATTCTGTAATTCACAATATGCTTATTTGTAAACAATTTAAATGATATATTTTAGAGGTATAAAAGTCACTGTCATTAGTACCGACTGATTCATAAGTCTTAATATTTTTTGAAACACAAAGTAGGGTGGTGTTCAGGCCTATTTTAAGTGCCCCAAAGAGGATACAGAAGATCATAGGATCAAGGTGGTTCCTTGCAAACTTTTGATTGGGGCAGATGGGATATGGTCTGCTGTTCGCAAACAGATGGTTGGGGATGCTCCCAGATACCTGAAAATGCGAACATGGAGTGCTTTAGTCCATGATCCACATCTCAAGTCAGTGAGAATAACTCTTCCATATAATCAGATTTTGATATGGTACTGAAGATCTATTGGCACATTCTGATGTGGTCTCTGCTGTGTAGACTATTTGATGGGCTCGAAAAAGGAGATTTCATTGTACACAGAGAAAAAAGGACCAGTACCACCGTCGTCATATCTAGTTCAGGTATATGTCATTGCCCTGCTAATTCTTGAAAACTTTGGATTGCTCTGGTGAATGAGAAAGGCTAACCATGTTGTCCCTGATGGCTTTAAAGGCACTTATCTGTTGTTTGTGAAACTTCTTTCTTAGATAAACTAACTCTTAACTCTGTAACTGATGGATATCATAAAACATATTTCTGGCATTTTTCCCATTCAACATTGATCATTTTTTGACCAATGGGGTTTAGTGATTGAATCTGCAAATATATAATAAAATTAGTAATCAACGAACGAACAATCCACAAGTTTTAATTTGAGTGAAATCTCGAATGCTACACTGTTTTCTCTTTTCATTATATAGTACAGTAGTAATAAAGGTGTCTGTCCAAACAATATTGTTTAAAACCCTCGTATTACAATAAAACAAATTAATTTCAAAAAGAAGGAAAGTCACTCATGGGAAAACTGAAATTGGGAATACAGAATCAAGATTCATGTGTTCTAAATATGTTCTTTAATATCTATTATAGAGTCAACTGTGTGAATCCCCAGGCTAGTTGGGGCTATATATAATATAAAAAGGTGTTAAACTTCAAGTTTAAGTAAAAGCAACAGGACGCTTATTGGATTATGTTAATATTATGCAGGAGAGTATACCCTCTGGTCACTCCGAGAGATGGACCAAACACAGGATATGGCAAAATCAGTCTTAGCAGAACGAACAACCCGTGGAAGGCCTGGCTGTAAACAGCGTGCGTTACAACAACTTGATGGGATTGAGTTATGGGATGATATACGAAATGTCATTGAGGCAACTAGTGAAGAGATCATAATAGAAAGGAAGATGATGGATAGACTGCCACTCAATAAATGGAGTGATGCAGATGGACATGTCCTATTGATTGGTGATGGTATGTCCATTTCCTTAGAATCCTGGGATTTTGTGGAATGCTAAGTAAAATCCTTTCTTTTTTCATATTTTGGTGTACTTAATTCTGAACACTTGCCAAACTCTTAGTACTCAATTATGTATAGGCTGTGTGTTTACGACTATGTATAAGATATAAGGGACTGATCAGTATTGATTCATGAATGTAGCTGCACATGCACAATATGTTGGGCCTGGGCAAGGAGCAGTGTCTGCATTTGAAGATGTACATCAACTTTCTCTTCTTCTTGAAGTGGCAAGTGAGTCATCATTTTCAGAAGGAAGCATTCAAGAGGCTGTTAAAAGGTCATTAATATTAGCCAAATCTAACATCTGCATTGAAATTTTCAAACTAAACCTTTTAGCAGTGACTGTGCTCTCATAGGATATTTTTTTCTGTAGGTTTGGAAACCTAAGCTTCAGTATACTTGGTTATAGAACCCACTATAAAAGATTACAGCATTTTACCCCCAATACTAGAAAATAAGCTAATCTTCGAAACTCAAAAAAAGCAAACAAAGTACAAACCCATTGTTTTTTTTATTGCAGTTTCAAAATCACTGCCTAAAATTGACAATCGCAACATATTGCAGCAAAAACAAATAGGAAAAATCCTACAATAGTTGAAAAGTTAAATAAAATGTGAACCAGACAAACTTTATCTAGTTTTACTTATGTATAGAATAAATTACAAAAATGCTTATAAGCTTCATAATGGTTGAACTTATATATCTGGTCACAGGTTCGAAGAGTTGAGAATTCCCCGCGCAAAGAAGATGCAAGAGTATGCATCCTATTTTACCACGATTCCAGACTTCCAACCGGAGTGGTCTCAACATTTAACTGCAGAAGATAGATTGAAAGTGAATGAGGAGTACAGGAAATGGATTCTCGCATACCCCAACAAACAGCAGGGTGATCCTGATTCAATCTACTTCCAGTAAACAATTACAAAAGCTTTGTTGGTCCTGAATTGTCTAGTAACTAATTGCATCATAGACATATGGATATAATCATTACTAAATACTTACACCTGTCAATTGCTAAAAGTCTTTTTCTGAAATCCTAAATGCAAAGTAAGTAGAGAAACAGACAAACTGTAAAATCATCGAAAAATGTTCACAGCAGCATTTATTTAATGTAATATTTTTATTTTTTTATGATAAGATTTCGTTTTCCCTTCTTTTCATTTATGTAATCAGGGGTGTTACTTATTTCTGTGTTAAGTCTGATGAAGATGTGGCTGAGAGTCTCTGTTTGGCAGAAACATTTTTGTCTCTCGTTATGGCACATAGAATGCATTGATTGATAGAACTCTCTAGAAGAAATGATAAATTCTGGAGTATTAAAAATCCAAACAAATTAAATATCCAAACTCTGTAAGAGGTAATTAGTTAAACTTATACTATAATTATTGCAAGTTGAATAGATTGAGATAAAGATAATTTTAACGATGATGTTAATATCTATAAAAGGTTAAAATTGATTTATGGGATTGGATAAGTATAATGTAGAATAAAGAATAAGGAGCACAAGTGCAGCTGGAGAAAATTAAGCCTTACATAAAAAGTGTATGAAAATAAATCATATCTATTAATGATAATAAGTTTCCACAAATCATATCCTTCAATGCTCATAAGTCTTATCTTATTTAAAAGCTAAAAGCTTGTCATTTTTCACTTCCTACTCAATTCTGACAAAGAAACAATGTGAATAAAAAAGCAGTCCTTAAGTGCTAAACATTGTAGAGTCAAGCATTTGACAGAAAAGAATCAAGCATCTTTGATCCTCCTATGCCATGAAGGTCTATAGAGAGTTACAAAACTCTTAAGAGGTGAAAGAATCACCCCATAATCTCATAGTAAGGAGAGCATCTAAACATAAAATTATTCAGTTTTAGACTCCAAACAAAAATGACGTATAAACTGTGCTCCAAAGGAATATGGTAGTTGATTTTGGTGTAGAGGAAATGTGAAAAAACTCTAAACTATATCAATGGAACCTAGTGTGACTTGGAGGTTAAATGATCCCTTCCTCAAAGTGAAAATATGTATTGTAGTAGTGTTGAGGCTTCGAGGAAAGAGATTTATGAGGCTCTAACCATTTAGACTATAGGTACAATCTATATACTCATCTTTGATATCCTTATTTATCTCTATTGTGGAATGATCTAATGCATCCATTCAAAATTTATGTGAAGGAACAATGTCCACATCAATGTCTACAAGGCCTAACAAAGCAAAAGCTTTTTTATACCATCCAAGGTACATCCCACATTGACCCAATTGCAATAAAAGATCACTTATTTGATTTCATTTGATTGTAATTATGCTTAATCCAGTTTAGGCCCAATCATTTTGATATGTTTAGGTCAATTTTAAATCTAAGTCCATTTAATTAATTTTCAATTTTGTTATTCAAATTTATAGCTTGATCACTTGCCATTTTACATGAATTTCTCAATAATTTGGTAGCATACCCTCAAAATTATAGATAGTATAGGAAAAATGTGTTGTGACGACCCCACACAATTATAGGTAATTAAAGAAAATTGATGTGTAAGTATCCGAATTTTAAAGAAAAAAACATAAATTATAGTTCCAAAATAGCCCTATATTTGTAAACATGTACTTCCCTATTTACATAAACTCGCTCTATTTTATTATAGATTCATAAATATAAACAATTTACCAAAAAATGTCATTTATAGTTAGAAATTCACATAGGTGAAGCAAAGTCACTAGAGTTGTACATAAATCATCCATTTTATTTATTTCTTGTATTGCAAATTTGCATTCAATTGATGTGTATTCCACATTTGGTATAGTTGGTGTAATATTCTACATAATCTCTTTCATTCATTTTTCTTAGGTAAACATATTTCAATCCTAGGTAGTTATTAGTGACATGGCATGCTTGATTGATGGTAATCAGGTGCCACCTATTGTTGCTTACAAAATAGGTCCTAATTTTTTATTGTTAATTAGACTAAACTACTACAATGAAAGCTCCTTAAAAGAGTACACAAAAGTGAAAATTTCAAAGATTGTTCATATACTCTATTTCAGTAGTGGATAAAGCAATCTGCCTTTTTTTCATCCAACTGGTAGCACCAACAAATAGAGAAAATTTAACTAACCAATTTATTCGTCCAATATACATCAACAAAGCCTTGCATGTCCAATAACTTGCTTACATCACTAGAACTATTATAACATAAGCAATAGTCATAAGTTTCTTGCAAATATCTAAAGACCCTCTAACATAAGTACAATGGTCTCTGCCAAGGTTAGATATAAACCAACTAAGAACTCCCAATACTTAGGCAATATCTAGTCTAGTATAAGCCATTACATATATTAAGCGACCAATAGCACTAGCATAAGACAAATTATATACATGATCCTTTGCATTATCATCTTACTTAGGACACATTCATTGTAAACTACTACAAAATGGTGTTAACATACTTACTCTAACTAAGATAAAAATTTCTATGATCTTGCCCCTACCGATTTCTATCCCCAAAATAAACTGGTGCAGGAGCACCTGGGAAAGGACTATTTTGTTTTTGAGTTCTTAAATTTTGTGGTGCTATCATAAGGTTATGTTGACCATTATTTTAGGTGCTTAGGGTGTTTTTGAACTTTGGGAAAGAAGGTGAAAAGTGTTAAATAATTTTACAACATTATTATGTTAAGTTGTCTAGTGTTGGCAAGGTGTCTGAAAACACAGCGGGTTTTACAAAAGTTGTTTTTAAGTCATTTTGAAGCCCGACCCAAGCATCTAAATTGCTTTGGAAGCCTATTTAAGGCATGCCTTGACTTTGGAAAGAGGTTAGAAGCATTAATGTTGAGTGACATTTCTGAAAATTGGAAGAAAAAAATGTACAAAGACAGTTTTTATGCATTTTTGTGTTAAAAACTGAACTTTAATGGCGTAGCTCTGCTATCTTCTTGTTTGTAGTATGTAGTATTTACATTGTATAAGCTTGATGTGCCATCTTTCTATCTTTGTATACCTTTTTCCTTCTTTTATCTATAAATACTTTGTTTTCTGTCATTTTCAGTCCTGTAGCAAGCTGTTTTTAAAAATGGAGTCCTAGGGTGCCTTCCCATCGTACAAATTGTATAGCCTTTTGGGAAATGTGCCTAGGCTCCATGCTTGTAAATATGGTAGCTGTACATATGGTAGGTGGGTGATCCCACAATAGTGGTTTACACTTTTTGGCCTAACTGGACACTGATATTTTTTTTTAACACAATCTCCACATTCGGGCACCTATAGCGATTAAACCGTAAGGAATTTGAAGATGATGTAAACTAGAGTCTTGTCACATTTTGTCTGTAGATTCTAAAAATATTTTTTTTAATTTTTTTGGAATCAGATTGCACTTCTTTTTCCATCTCCCACAAAAATTGGTTTTTTTCAAAATCAGCATTTTTAAAAGTGGCCTTACCATTATAGCATAACTTTTCCATGAAGGATAAAATTCAATTCTTTCAAATTTAGATTTCTAACTCTGATCTAGATGTTTCCACTTTGTTAGATAGTTTTTATTGAATATTTTCTTTAATCAAGTTTCAAAGTCAATCAAATGACAATTCAGACTTAGCGAGCCCATATAGCATAACTTTTCTTGTATGTATCAAAATTCTTCTCTCTTTTTTTGTTGGATCAAGGACTTCAATATCTGGTGCACTCATATTTTTTTTTTTTTTTATAATCTTCTATTTTTCCACTTGTGCAGAGCGAGAGATTTTTGTTTCGATGAAAAACCTATATTTAATAAAACTTAAAAATAGATAGATAATAAAACCAAAACATACTAAAATTATATTCATTGGATAGCTCGTTCTGAAGGCTACTCGATTCCAAGTTTGGTTTCTAAATATTCCCCCATTTTCATCCCAACCGGAGCTTGAAAGCGTAAAATTTTAGGTTTTTTGTGTGAACAAATTAAAAAATTAGGGAAAAAGGGGGTTCGCTAGAACCAGGGGGGTTCTAGCGAAACCACCCTGGTTCATGCGAACCCCCACTAATATGCACATTTCCTTTGTTTTTTGGGTGAAAAATGCGGGCCCAATAGTTAATGGGTTCGCTCGAACCCTAGTTTCGAACCCCTGTTCAATCGAACCCCTTTATGGTTCGGTCGAACATGTAGGTTCATGCAAACCCCTAAAACCAATTTTTTTGCCATGGGGTCATTTTTTCTCAAATTTCCTTCCTCTTCAAAAGTGTAAACCACTTATGTGGCTTCACCCAGGTGTTAGGGTTTCTTTGGTTGCAGGAGATGGAAGAAGAGCCTTGCCCTAGGCAAGCCAATGAAGAGCCCGGCTAGGAAAGGCTGCAATACAGCGTTGATAACTTGCAGGGGAGAAAATATTTTTGAAAAATTATTTTTGGAGAATTTAGGGGAAGGTCTTGGCCATGTATGGTGATAAGGAAGAGAGCCTAGCAATCCGTTTAGGAGGAGAACTTTTCACCAGTCCTAAAATTGTTTCTGAGCAGTTTAGAACCCTAGCCGCTTGACCAATTTGGTGTTTGGACAGCACACGGCCTGTGCAAGACTAAAACCCTTGAAATCTTGAAGGTGTAGACAGGGGAAACACATTACCTAAGTCAAGAACCTAAGTCCTTTCGTGGGTTTAGGAGGGAAAATCAATTTACTTCTGTTTAGAGGCTCAATGGCTACTAGCCTTTCAAACCCTAGGAAAGCATCTTGTGAAAGCGATGGCAAGATAGAAACTTGTGGTTGTCTAAGAACCCTAGACAAGTCATTTTGAATTCTTTGTGACCTTTTCTAACCCCTACAAGAACCTAGAAAAAGGTTGATTTTATTTGGTCTTTAGGGCAGATTAAGGGCCAAAGGAGAATGAAGCGTTGAACCAAGGATTGGTTGGGTTATTCAAAATTTGTCAAGATAGTGAGGTTGGCAGGAGAACCAGGGGAACTTAGACAAGGTAAAGTTCCTATAGGTTAAGGTGGAACTGCAATTTCACCAAGGAGGTCTATGACAAGGCCTAGCGCAGGAATCTGTGGTTGCTTCCTGCAACTTCTAAAACAGTGTGTTTGAGTTCCTGCAGCCTCCCTATCAGATTGGTATCAGAGCAAGTTAAAGATTTGGGAAAGAGGAATATATGTTAGAGGTGGAGTCAAGTGAATCTCCCGTCATGGTGACAAATTCACAATTAGCCAAGAGGGTTGAAGAACAAGAAGAGGACAACAAGTCTTTAAAAGAAAGAATAGAGCAACTTGAGAAAGCATTGAACAATGCAAGGTTGGAAGGAAAGGTACCAGAGGAAGAAGAGGTTCCAGAGGAAGACAAGGTCCCTGAACCTGACCCTGTTTTGGAGGAGGAGCCTTTCTTGAAGGCATTGAAAGCCTTGAGTGTAAAAGGACTTGAGGGAGTACCATTATTTAGTGGGAAAATGGAACCTGATTTGGTCATGGATTGGATAGAAGGCATGGAGAATCATTTTAAGTGTGATGGAGTTACTGAAGCTCAGAAGGTGAAGGTTGCTAAGTCAAGATTGAGAGGATCAGCCTTGACATGGTGGAAGTTTATTCAGACTGAAAGGGAGAAAGAAGGCAAACAACCCATATCAACTTGGAAAGGAATGGTTGCTAAGGTAAAGGAAGCCTACATGCCAGATGATATGAGATTTAGTTGCACAAGAAGAGGCAAAGTCTAAGGCAGAAAGACCAAGATGTAAACACTTATACTGAAGAGTTCCAAAAGCTTTGCTTGAGATCTAATGTAACAGAGGATGAGAGCCTAAAAGTGGCTAGGTATCTTAATGGCTTAAAATGGAACATCCAAGAAGAGATGGCTCTTTTGAGTCCTAAAACAGTACACCAATGTTATCAGTTGGCTATCAAGATTGAAGAAAGGAACAAGAGGAAGCAAGATCAGTCTTCCAAGGGTAGAGGCAAAGGCAGAGATCAAAGAGGACAGTGTGGTGGTTACCAAGGAAGAGGCAGTGACCTAAGAAATCAAGGAGAGGCAAAGCTCACCGAGCATGGAGGTGAAGCATCTTCAAAAGGAGGATACAACAGAGGAAGAGGACCTCAAGGAGGTTCAAACAAAGGAAGAGGAGTAGGTAGGAGCAACTCTTATTTTGCAAACATGAAGTGTTATCATTGTAACCAACTAGGGCACCCTGCTTATAGATGTCCGGAGAAAGCATCATCTTCTAGCAATGAAAAGAGAGTGGCCTATGCACAAGAGGACACTATGAGTCCTAAGGCATTTGAAATCAGTCACATAGAATCTAAGGTAGGAGAAAATCTGATGTTTAACATAGTTCTAATCAGGCAGCCAGTCAAAGAGGAACCTAAGCAAAGAAGAGCTCTTTTTAGAGTAAGGTGCAAGATACTTGGGAAAGTATGCAAAGTCATTGTGGATTCTGGTTCAATAGATAATATAATCTCAAAGGAGGCAGTAACTAAGCTGAAATTGGAGAAGTCACCTCATACTAACCCCTACAAGGTCACATGGCTGAACAAAGGGCAAAGTGTTTAGTCAATGAGCAAGTAACAGTGGAATTTTCAATTGGAGGCTATAAAGACAAGCTGGTTTGTGATGTATTACCCATGGATGCATGCCATCTACTACTGGGCAGACCATGGCAATATGACATAAGTAACATTTATGATGGGAAAGAGAACACCATCTCATTCAAGAAGGATGGAAGAACCTTCAAACTGCAGTCATTGACAGAGGAAGATGAAGGACAGTCAAAGGTGCCTAACATCATGTTGAGCAGTGGTAAGGAGTTCCTTAAGGACCTACACCAAGGAAATGAAGGATATGTGATCATGATGCAGTCCAAAGAGGAAGAAAAGACTGAAAGGACAGTCTTACCAGAAGCAATCCAAAAGTTGCTTGATAAGTACAAGAGCATAGTTAGTGATGGTACACCTGCAACTTTACCTCCAAGGAGAGCTATAAGTCATCAAATTGACTTCATACCTGGAGCTTCATTACCTAACAAAGCAGCATACAAGCTTACACCTGAGCAGAATCAAGAGGTGGCTAGGCAAGTCCAAGAATTGTTGGATCAAGGATTGATTCAAAAGAGCATCAGCCCTTGTGCAGTACCAGTGGTATTAGCAACAAAGAAAGGAGGTAAGTGGAGACTTTGTACTGATTCTAGAGCAATAAGTAGAATCACAATTAGGTATAGGTTCCCTATTCCTAGAATAGAAGATTTAATGGATTGCCTTGGAGGAGCACAGTATTTCACCAAGTTGGACCTCAAGAGAGGTTACCATCAAATCAGGATTAAGGATGGAGATGAGTGGAAGACAGCTTTTAAGATGAATGATGGCTTATATGAGTGGAAAGTGATGCCATTTGGCCTCTCAAATGCCCCTAGCACGTTCATGAGACTAATGAATAAAGTGCTTAAGGATTTCACAGGAATCTTTGTGGTAGTATATCTTGATGACATATTGATTTTCAGTAAGACACCAGAAGAACATCTGAAGCATGTGGAGATGGTACTTAAAAGGTTGCAAGAAGAGAAGTTGGCAATCAATCTTGAGAAATGTGAGTCCTTCAAGCTAGAACTTGTGTATTTAGGGTTTGTAGTATCCCAAGGAACGTTAAAGATGGATCCAAGCAAGGTGGAAGCCATCCTAAACTGGCCCACACCAACCACAACAACAGAGGTAAGGAGTTTTCATGGTTTGGCTCAATTCTATAGAAAATTCATAAGGAATTTCAGTGGTATATGTGCACCAGTCCTAGATACCATTAAAGGTGGTCTGAAAACAAATTTTAAGTGGACTCAAGAGGCTAATAAAGGGTTTGAAAAACTGAAACAAGAAGTGGCAACCCAACCTATTCTGTTGTTGCCTAGTTTTGACAAGTTGTTCATAGTTGAGTGTGATGCAAGTGGAGTAGCAGTTGGAGGAGTACTTAGTCAAGAAGGTAGGCCTATATCCTTCTTTAGTGAAAAGCTCAATGAAGCCAAGCAAAAGTACTCTACTTATGATCTAGAATTATATGCTTTAGTGCAGTCCCTAAGGAAGTGGAGGCATTATTTGTTACCCAAAGAGTTTGTGGTTTTTACTGATAACCAGGCACTTAGTTATATCAATACCCAAGAAAAACTAAGTAATAGGCATTTGAAATGGATGGAATACATCCAAGAATTCACATTCACTATCAAGCACAAGAAAGGGCAAATGAATAAGGTGGCAGATGCATTAAGCAGAAGAATGTTGACAGTGCAGAAAATACAGCTAAAGAGCATTGGATTAGAGAGTTTCAAAGATCTCTATGGTGAAGATGAAGACTTCTCAAAAGCTTATAAGGTATGCTCTGATTTTGAAAATCATTTTCATAGCCAATATGCTGAGTATACACTGCAAAATGGACTGTTATTTAAGGGTAATCAGTTATGTGTTCCAAGAGGGTCAATGAGAGAAAATATGATTCAAGAAAAGCATAATGGCAGTCTTAGTGGGCATTTTGGTATCAATAAAACTTTAGAGCTGGTACAGAGGCTTTATTACTGGCCTAAGTTAGCACAAGATGTTAGAAAATATGTGGAACAATGTGTTATATGCATGAAAGCTAAGGGAGGAGCTAGCAATGTTGGTTTGTATCAACCCCTACCCATTCCTAACATACCATGGGAGTGTGTGAGCATGGATTTTGTGGTAGGTCTTCCTAAGACCAAGACTAGTTTTGATAGTATTTATGTTGTGGTAGACAGATTTAGTAAGATGAGTCACTTCATACCTTGCAAAACTACTCATGATGCTAGCTACATAGCTCATCTTTTCTTCAAGGAAGTTGTTAGGATCCATGGACTACTTCTAAGTATTGTTTCTGACAGAGATGTGAAGTTCATGAGTCACTTTTGGAAGACTCTATGAAACAAATTGGGAACAAATCTGTCTTTTGGATTAGCTTACCATCCTCAGACCGATGGTCAAACAGAGGTGGTTAACAAAGTGTTGGGTAATCTTCTAAGATGTCTAACCAAGGAATATGGACAGACCTGGGATATGGTAATTTCTCAAGCTGAATATCCTTATAATGACAGTGTCAATAGAACTACAGGAAAAAGTACTTTTGAGGTTGTGTATGGGATGCACCCAAGAGGTATTTGTGAACTTAGAGACCTTGAATCTATGGAGAATAGGAGTGGACATGCTGAAGACTTCACTCAGACCATGAAAGAGATTCATGAGCAGGTCAAGAACACAGTCACAACAGCAACCCAAAAGTTGAAGGAGAATGTTGATTTGTCAAGGAAGGATGTATAATTTGCAGTTGGGGACTATGTTATGGTCCACCTCAACAAATCCAGATTGCAGAAGGGAATGGCAACCAAGTTACAAATGAAGAGAGTGGGACAATGCAAGGTATTGGCCAAATATGGTAAGAATGCATACAAGGTGGAATTACCATCAGACTTGGGCATCTCTCCAGTTTTCAATGTTGCAGATTTGATCAAGTACACGGGATCAGTCAAGGATGTGGATCAGAACAGTCAAGAAGTTCTCAAGGACATCAGCATTGTACCCTTCCCTCATCAAGACAAGCTACAAGCAAAGAATATCTTGGAGTCAAGAGTGAAGAAGACTACAAGGCACAAGGTGTACATGGAGCATCTTGTCAAATGGAAGGATAAGAATGAATCTGAAGCTACCTAGGTAGAAGAAGCAAATTTTAAGAAGCAAGGCATTGACATATCTCTGATCTCTCCCAAACTTCCTTAGTTGTTTGTGCTGAGAGGGGGAGAATGGTGCAGGAGCACCTAAGAAAGGACTATTTTATTTTTGAGTTCTTAAATTTTGTGGTGCTATCATAAGGTCATGTTGACCATTATTTTAGGTTCTTAGGGTGTTTTTTAACTTTGGGAAAGAAGGTGACAAGTGTTAAATAATTTTACAACATTATTATGTTAAGTTGTCTAGTGTTGGCAAGGTGTCTGAAAACACAGCGGGTTTTACAAAAGTTGTTTTTAGGTCATTTTAAAGCCCGACCCAAGCATCTAAATTGCTTTGGAATCCTATTTAAGGCATGCCTCAACTTTGGAAAGAGGTTAGAAGCATTAATGTTGAGTGACATTTCTGAAAATTGGAAAGAAAAAAAAATACAAAGACAGTTTTTCTACATTTTTGTGTTAAAAACTGAACTTTAATGGCGTAGCTCTGCTATCTTCTTGTTTTTAGTATGTAGTATTTACATTGTATAAGCTTGAAGTGCCATCTTTCTATATTTTTATAGATTTTTCCTTCTTTTATCTATAAATACTTTGTTTTCTGTCATTTTTAGTCCTGTAGCAAGCTATTTTTAAAAATGGAGTCCTAGGGTGCCTTCCCATTGTACAAATTGTACACCCTTTTGGGAAATTTTCCTAGGCTCCATGCTTGTAAATATGGTAGCTGTACATATGGTAGGTGTTAGGTTTTCTTTGGTTGCAGGAGCTGGAAGAAGAGCCTTGCCCTAGGCGAGCCAGTGAAGAGCCCGACTAGGAAAGGCTGCAGTACAACGTTGATAACTTGCAGGGGAGAAAAGATTTTTGAAAAATTATTTTTGGAGAATTTAGGGGAAGGTCTTGGCCACATATGGTGATAAGGAAGAGATCCTAGCAGTTCGTTTAGGAGAACTTTTCACCAGTCCTAAAACTATTTCTGAGCAGTTTAGAACCCTAGTTGAATGACCAATTTGGTGTTTGGACAACACACGGCCTAAGCAAGACTAAAACCCTTGAAATATTGAAGGTGTAGACAAGGGAAAAAAATTACCTAAGTCAAGAACCTAAGTCCTTTGGTGGGTTTAGGAGGGAAAAGCAATTTACTTCTGTTTAGAGGCTCAATGGCTACTAGCCTTTCAAACCCTAGGAAAGCATCTTGTGAAAGCGATGGCAAGATAGAAACTTGTGGTTGTCTAAGAACCCTAGAAAAGTCATTTTGAAGTCTTTGTGACCTTTTCTAACCCCTACAAGAACCTAGAAAAAGGTTGAGTTTATTTGGTCTTTAGGGCAGATTAAGGGCCAAAGGAGAATGAAGCGTTGAACCAAGGATTGGTTGGGTTATTCAAAATCTGTCAAGATAGTGAGGTTGGTAGGAGAACCAGGGGAACTTAGACAAGGTAAAGTTCCTATAGGTTAAGGTGGAACTGCAATTTCACCAAGGAGGTCTATGACAAGGCCTAGCGTAGGAATCTGTGGTTGCTTCCTGCAGCTTCTAAAACAGTGTGTTTGAGTTCCTGCAGCCTCCCTATCATAAACTTAGTTATCCCTAGATCCTTCATATCAAATGCACCAAAAATTTGGGGTTTTAAGATCCCTAATAATTTCCTTGCAATTACCAATAAACATGTCATCCACATACAAGACAATAATTAGAGTTTGATCATCAATACACTTGATGTAAACACAGTGATTCTCTTTGCTTCTAACAAAAAGTAAATTCAAATAAAATGTTAAAAATTTATACCACATTTAAGGAAATTTTTTCAAACCATACAAAGATCATTTTAACCTACAAACCAAATTTCTTTCCCTTTCAACTCAAACCCAACTGGTTGTCACATACAAATTTCATCTTCAATATCGTCATGCAACAAAATAGTTTTAATATCAATTTGGTCAATCTCAAAATCACAAGCTACAAGAATAGATAATAAGAATCTAATGGAGGATAATTTATAAATATGAGAGAATTTCACTAAAATCAACTCCCTCTATCTTTATACCTCTCTAATTGATTATCTACTCAAAAAACATATACACCCACTTGCAACCAATAAGATAATCTTCTCTTGGGAAAACTAACAAGATCCAAAGTGTCACATCTATCTAAGGTCAACATCTCCTCCTATACATGGCCTACATCTAAGATTCACTATCCTTCAAAGAGAGAACCTCCCTAACAGATCTCAATCATCATCAACCCATAACAAAGCAAATACATAATAGAAATTTGGTGAACCACACCTTTCAACTATTGAACATACAGAATATTGAGAGGGGGGGTGGGGGGCGGGGGAGGGGTGAATCGGTATTCTAATAAACCAATTGATTGCTAACCATCCAATTATTACAATATATCTTGCTACAATAGGAAGTAAAAAGATAGAAATGAACATAAAATCACACAACTCATAGACACCAGGATTTTTATGTGGAAAACCCAAAGTGGGAAAAACCATGGTGAGGATTAACTCACAATATATTATAACCAATTACAAGATATTACATGGCACACTACCCGAACACACTGTCCTTGAAAGGCTCACAGACGGAGTACAAAAGATATGGCTTACTGCAAGAACATAGAAAGATATGGCTCACTGCCAGAAATGTGAACTGAAGAAAATGCACCTTTTGAGTGTTGAGTAAAGTTCCAATTAAGCTCATAAAAATAAAAGTTCTACATTGGTTTGCAAAAACACAACAACTATCAGTAGCTTCACAATATTATATTGTCACACATATTCGCACTATCACACCCTCTCGCTTTTTTTTTGTCAACAACATATGGATATTCTGCATATATACATATATACACAATTACATCTTCATACATCAATTAGGTCATCCTAATTGGATGTAGGCATACTTAACTCAAAATAATTTGTCAGCCACAAAACAAAAACTTCTTTGGCACTCAAAACCAAAAATGCAAGACACAATTTAGGTCAGCACGGACCTAAGGAATAAGCCTTCATGAAACATGCATTGCATGTACAAGTCGGCCAAAAGAGAAAGACACCAAAACTGTAAGCCAAAATTCTGACATTTAAACCTTCCAACTTATTCAACAAAAATTATTGATTCCTTGATCACAGTTGCATCTAAGACCCTTGAAAAACATGTCAAAATTATATGAGCCGACATACACTTCAGAGTGATTCTAGACCAAATTTATGGATCGATGTAGCACAGACATAGTTTACTGGATGGGAAAATAATTAATCACCAAACAATGTTGGCACCAATGACAACAAAGACAACAAAACCGAAGGTCTCCTTATTCATTCTTCCAACAATCTCCCCATTTTCCATTGATGGAAACATGTGTCAAAATAAAACTTACTTTAAAACCAAAATGTGCAACAAAAAAAATTTATTCAACTTCCCCTTTCAAAAACATAAAACTGAAACCAAAACATTATTTACATTGAACCTTCTTCACATAGAACCTTCTCCACATAGAACCTTCTCCCCCTTTGACATCAAGGACAAAGGGTAGGAAAACAAAAATAATCAAGAGCTAGGGGTACCTTGTGGTTCTTTGAGAATTACTTCCCAAGTTGGTTTGCCATCATCCAAAATCCTTTTAGCCCTAGTAAGAGATTTACGTAGTGATTCAAGTTCCACTAGGCATTCTTCTCCTTCTTCCAGAGTGGAAGGAATCATATTCATCTTCTCCAGTCTTTTTGCATCTACCAAGGAACTTGATATGGAGATATGTCTAGACATTACCAGATCTCCAAGTTGACCAAATCGCCTTATTGCATCTTCTTTTTGCCTTTGCAGAATGAAGAACTTATTCTGAAGGTCTGCAATGGGAGTCCAACCAATGTAGTTTCTATCATCTACAACTTTGTAGACTCTAGAGGAATCAACAAGCTGAGACTCATTTGAGCCCATTAAGTCCTCGATACCTTGAGTGGCATTAGGCCATTGCATGTAATAAACAAATAATAACTGGGCTTCCTCATCACAATCCTTCACCTCTTTCTAACTTTGCAATACTTTGTCATGTGTAATTGCACATTTATCTTGCAAAATCAGTATTATTTTCTCTAGAAGACTTGTCTTCGTGTCTTTCATAGTCTGTACCTTAAGATTAGAGGCATATTCCTTAACAAAATCAACTGCACACTTTAGGTTCTCAGTCGGTGCTAAGGAATCATCAGTGGTAACATCGAGGGTAGTTTCTTACAAAGCTCTAATAGCTTCACTTATCAGATCATTTCCTTTTTGATTAGCTTCAATAGTTTCTTGTGTAACAAAATTGAGAAAAGTACCACAAATCTTTATTTTCTCACTTGGTGCAATCTTAGTCAAATCTACATATCTTGGATGTGATGGTAGCTTGATTAGCTGAGGTGGAAACACTAGCTGTAGCCTTGTTTTCCTTGTCATCAACCCTTTGAGAGTGCTTCTGGATGATTCTTCGGTTGGCTTTGGTGGCTCAATAGTTTTGAGATTCTCTTCTTCACTTCTTTCAGCATTGGTGGCTTTCTTGACTTCCTCTTCCTTCTTTTCTTCTTCTTTCTCTTCTTTTTCTTCTTTTTCTTTTTCCTTTTCTTCTTCTAAGGATTTTCTAGAATTTTATTTATTTTTCTTTCTTCTTCTTATCCTCATCATTTTTATCATCATTATCATTTTTATCCTTGCTCCCTTCTCCTTCATCTTTACTCTTTTCACCATTGTTTCCAATGGATTCATGATGTTCTTCAAGTGCATTACAGGTATCATCCTTGTATTGATCTTCAAACTGTTTACAAGTAGTCTCCTTTATATCATTCACAAGGTTAGGAGATTATGAAACCTCATGTATTTCACCAACACTTTCCAAGATTGGATGATCCATTTCCTTTGTGACAGTAACATGCTCTTGTTCCTAAGTTGTATGGGATGAAGAATTGGTTCATGTCCCATAGTTCATTGCCAAGTTTTTGATTGTGTCCAGAGTTTCCTTTCTTACTCTTTCTATACTGTCTCTCTCCTTAATCATAATCATGTTGACTCTTTGTTTGACTCTAAACAAAGTAGAAAATTCTTTTAACGGATTAGAAACCTCTTCTTTAGATAAAGAGGATCCATAAGAAATCAAGGCATCATTTTTCATCTTGTCATCATCATTCATAGCCTCTTTCCTTCTTTGTACTAACACTTTCCAGACATTATTAGTCACTTTCTTCTGGATTATTTCCATACTCACATTGCAAATAACTTTGTATAGAATGAAAGCATTAATAATAGTTTCCTTATCTTCATCTTTGATTTCATCAAACAATTTGGCAGTCGGCATAAGATCCTTAGATTCTATCATATTATTCACTAAGGCTCCTAGATTTAAAGATGGTCGATCACTTACTGGAGGAGAGGCAGGCATGTCCTCCTTAGGTTCAAATGTACCTTCTTCATTCTTCTTTTCATGCATATGAATTTTGAAAGTGTTATCTTCTTCCTCTATCTCTTCATCTGTTGAAATATTGACTATGGTTTGTGCTTCTTCATTGCTAGTAGAGGTGCTCCTCCTTCTATTCCTTTTCAACTGTTGCTCGTCTTGCAAAACCAAGGTCAATTTATTCTTGTATAGCATCACTTAAATTTATCTTCCTGTTTTCCTTTATCTTTACTCTTCTTTTTCCAAGAGTAATAGATGGCGCAACAGGGGGTATGTTCTTCCTTTCATAAGCACAAGTACTGGGTCTGGTGGAGGCAAGTACATCAACTGATGTTGGAGTATTGTGTTCTTTCTTCTTTCCTTTCTCTATTTCAACAACACTGGAAGTAGGTGCAGTAGCAGAATAGGGTAACTGCAAGAAGTTGAGTCCACTTCTAGTGGAAGTGTCATTTTTCAGCTTTAAAATAGGTAGTCATTCATTTTTTAGAATAGGCACCCATTTTAAAGTGGGTACTCATTCCAAAAGGTTTGAAATCACAATTCATGTTTCTCATTTGTATTTAGGCTTAAAAAAGCATGGTAACATAATCATTAGCCTTAGACCTACAAGTACAAGGTCATGACAATATCGAAAGAAAAAACTGACTATGTCAATATGGTTGACGGGGTTTTTTTAGAATTATTTTATGAAATTAAAACCCATTTTAGATGAGATTGTGTAGATTCTAAATATGTAAGTTTTTTTCCAATTGTATTACCTTTTTTTAATTTTTCAATTAATTTTTGATGAAACAAGTCCATAAACTTGAATTATCAGGGTTTTTTAGTATTTTAATAACTTTTTATAAAAAATATTTTTTTGAAAAACAAATTTTACGAAAGCATACTTCAGAAAATTCTTTTCAATTCTTAAAAAAAAATAATAAAAAAATGATAATTTTAGGTCATCTTATATGTGACGTACACAACAATTTTTCAAAACACCAAATATGGCCAATAAAAAATTAACAAAAATATATATATTCAATTAAAAATTATAAAAAAATATGGAAAGCATGTTTAAGTGAGTTAAATTCCCTTGATTTGTAAAATATATTTTCTATCTAATCATGATAGTAGCATACTTCACAGTTGGGTTTGCAATAGGCTTGGTAGTCAGAGCTCTCTTGTCAAACATGGCTCCAGTTAGCTTCATAACTGCATTGTTTTTCACTACTTTTAGCACTAGCAAGGGTCTAGTGGCACAAAGACCATTTACAGCTTGGATCACTTCCTTGGTGATTAACCTAACTACACTTGTCCACACAAACTTATCATGCACCCTACTTAGTGCCATCCTAACAAATTTAGAGTCCATCTCATTTGAAAAGTTAGGGAGCCAATTCCACACATCCAACTT
This sequence comes from Sequoia sempervirens, assembly GCA_007258455.2. Lineage (NCBI taxonomy): Eukaryota > Viridiplantae > Streptophyta > Pinopsida > Cupressales > Cupressaceae > Sequoia > Sequoia sempervirens. Next base: position 1,598 of record VDFB02271183.1, on the reverse strand, counting down.
CTTCCGTACTAGGTTTTCATATTCAGGTTTTACAAAGTGATCATCTCTTGTCAATTCTTTCGTCCATAAATCCCTAAGTTCTTGGTGGTTAAACTCTTCTAATTTTCCATGAATGTATGTTGTAGTGTCTTTAGTGGGTAGAACATTAACGGGAATGTGTGAGAATGTACCCAAGGGGTCTATTTCAAAGACTTTCAAGGAATACCTTCTGAATTTAGGTCGGGGTCTCTCAAAAACTTCCACAATAGTAGGAGTAGCCATTTCTTTTCCTCAAATTACTTGTAGAGTTGCTTCAAACTAAAACCCACAAAGTTTAGATTACAGTAAATACCTTTTCAAGCTTTGTCGAAAACAAGGGTTTGATGCCAATTTCTCTTAATAGCTTTTCAACTTTCTTTAACTCGCTCTACTTCTTCCAATTTTGCAAATGTGATTTAATTCAACTTAGTTTCTCACTTTATGACTTACCAATTTTTTGCTAATTTTGCATTAAATGCACTCCAACTTCAAAAAGATAACAAACACTTTGTAGAATACACTATAAACCCTAAAATGCTCTACAATTCTCTTGATTTGCATATTTTCTACCGAAAACTTCTTCTAATGACCTTCAAACATGCCATATGTATCCCTTTGTCACCGGGGCTGAAACCCTCTTATATTGTGGGTTTGTTAGATTTCTCAATCATTTCTCCCCCTAAAACATCGTTGTGGCTTAGCTCTTTTGTAGCATTGCACTAGATAAATGTAGATACCTATCCATTTTATTCTCGTGTTTTTCCTTTTTCTTCCAACTTTCCCATTTCTTTTACTCCGTATAGGATCCACTTTGTTCATAAGCCTTTTGTTCCTTTGTTTCCATCAGCTTCTACCTCTCGGCTTCCTCAGAATTTAAATGTCCCGCTTTATTGCAAAATACACTCATGTTTCAGAACCAAAAGATTTGGTATTGATTAAATTATGTCCAAACGCATAGCATATATAGAAATAGCCTTGAAAAAATTGATTCATACTAGTATTGAATCTATTCATCATTGTTGGACTTCTACACTTAGTAGCTATATGCCCAAACTTATTGCAAGTATAACATTGTCTAGCAAAGAATCCAACATTTTGATTCATTCTACTTCAACATTCAATTTCCCTATGACCAAATTTATTGCATGAGAAACAAATTCCATTGAAAGATGGGTACCTTTGAGCATTAGGTTGTCAAATAGGAATCCTTTCAGTATTGCTTCTATGATTCTTGATCTACCTTCCATTGATTTGAGTCTTCCTTTGATTGTTCAATTTGTTGGGAACATGATTTGCCTTTGAACTTTGTCCTTCTTCAAGTCCTAGACCGCCTTTATCCTTAGCTAGTTTTTGAAATGCAATCAACTCATCAAGCTTTGTAGTACTTGTCTTAAATTTTTCTTCATGAGCTCTTGCTTTCTCCAAGTCAGATCTTAGAGTTACCACTTCTTGTTCAAGCTTTGTCCATTCATTAATTTTGCTCTAGATTTCAACTTTCTAACATTCTTCAATTCTTTTCTTTTCTTCCACTTGCAACTTTAGTCTGATGATGTCTTCATTAGCCTTCTTCAACTGATCAC
>VDFB02271182.1:130266-162749 GCA_007258455.2 Sequoia sempervirens | reverse complement strand
GAAAGCCAATGAATTAGGTGCCACCCGTCCCTTCTTACTTATAGCCTCAACAACAACAAACCTACCCTTAGCCTCCCCAATAGCAACAGATGTACTCTCAATAGCCACAAGCACTATTATACCTACCAGGACCAGAATTTCCTCCAATGCATCAAAACTAGTTGGTGGCCCCGCCTGTATTTCTCCAAAATTAGGTGTCACAACTGAGCAACACTGAGAAAGAAAAATTGGTAGAGTCGATGGATATGATAAAGAAAATTTCCACAAAGATGATGCACATGAGAAGTCAAAATAATCAGTTGCAGGCCTCCCAATGCAGCCTCCAGGCTAACCTCAACCTAGACAACAAAGATAGCAGGGATGGTAGGGATAACCGTGAATCCAACACCTCCTCTGGACAAAATTAAAATAGAGGGCAAAATTCAAATCAGAAATTCAAGAGGAGACCTTCCCGGAGGTAGAATCGAACATGGAATACGAGAACCAATAATGGGGGTGTTCCTACTCCTCTGGATCAACCTACCAGCAATGAAAAGATGACCAATGGAGTGTATCTCATTAAGGCCACTCTATCTGAATGGTGCCAGATTCACAAGACAAGCAGACACTCTGAGTTGGATTGTCTTGAATTCTAGATAGCCGCTGAAATATTCCAAGTGGAGGTCCAAAATTATTTTGATAGTGCTAGTTGTAGGGACATCGTCCCATCTAAGCCTGATGACTCTTCTTTCCTCATGGTCAATCAAGCTCTCTTTTTGTGGAGTGACTGCAATGAGCCCAAAACTAAGGTCACACCCGTCAAGAATGAAGAAGTACAAGAGGTAAGTGACAAAGAAACCTTATCCTGAATTTTTGATTTAGTAGACAATGGTCCAATAGATGAGGAAGAGACACGTAGATGAAGTTCATATGTTCCACCAATGAACAACTCCCTACTTCCTTAGGAATAGGTAGGTGGGTGGACCCTTTACTACTTCTACCCTACCAAATAATTTTAGTACCCAACCTGATCCAAATGGTAGCAATAATCCTAGGCTTCCCCATGTGCCCACCTAATACTTCAACAGGGATAGGTAACAAAATCAGCCTCAAGGACAATCCCAAAACTAGTCAAGTCAAATGAAAGCCCAACCTGCTAATTCCGCCATAGGCTAGGCCTTTGACTCAGAGATTGAACAAATGGGTGAATATGTGGCAGAGGAATTCAAGAAAGTAAAAATTAGTCTATCTACCTTCAAACTACTCAAATTCCCTGCTATAAGGCATGCCTTCTTTAGGGTACTTAATGGAACCCCATCATCTAAAGCAACGCATGAAACATTAGCAAAAAGGGTCACCTTTGAAGAACCTAGGAAAGAACTTGTGATCCAAGACATCATTGGGAAAAAGCCCTCTAATTAGCCTATGGGTAAACAACTTGCCAAAGAATCTAATCAGAACAATAGGCAAATCCTGAGGGATACACCCTCCGGGCAATCTAAGGACAAGATTGGTGATAAAAATAAAGCTCAGGTAGCCCAAGTGGATACGCCTATGGGATTCTTCCAAGGGAAATTGGAAATGCCACCCTTCCTCACCACCATCTGGATATTTTGGAAAAATCTACACAATTGTTTGATTGACTTTGGAGCATCAGCCAACGTCATGCCTTTGGCTGTATGCAAATCCCTTGGGATTACTCCCACACCTTCAAACAAAAAGGTGACTCAACTGGAAAAAACCAAGATAAACATTATGGGAGAAATGAATTGGATCCCAATGCAGATTGTCGTGGACCTAATGGTGTAGCAGTTCATTGACATCCAAGTTGCAGATATCCTCGATGCATATGGAATCATCTTAGGATGGAACTTCACCCGTGCCTTGAATGGATATGCTGCCACCAATTTTTTGCACATGTGGCTGCCATTGAAAGGACTGCCCAATCAGATCTACATAGATTCGAGAGCCACACATGAAGAACATGATCACTGAATATAACAACCTGAATGAGGTGTTATTTTTTGAAACTGAGTTGGGGAATTATTGTCCCTTTGCTTATCAAGAAGAGGCAGAGATTCAAGAAGAAGGGATGCTAGTTGAAGTCCTACTTGTGCAATGTAGTTCTCTAGTTGATTTAACCCATGCCCCTTAGAGCACGAAGATGCTAGTAGAAGCCGATGATGAGGAAAATCTTGAGGATAACACTTTGGGATTGTTGGATGGATTCCAAGATTTTATGGAGAAGTGCATACAAAATCAGCTCAGCTTGGGTGCAAGAATGAATTTCCAAGACCTCTTGCTCCCAAATTGGTGTAGGGTACACGACTTGGCTCATTCCAAATTCAAATGTTGCCTATTGAAAACAACAGTAGAACACGTCAAAAATTTAGCCACTCCTAAGAAGGAAACACCATCGGAGCAGCTGGCCCTCCACCATACTAAGCTAGTATCTGCTTCAGAAGTTGTAAATGACAACTCACGGCCTAAAGGAAATAATTTCCCTAGTGACCTTGGCGCCAAAGAGCCTTCCAAATTTTGGACGTTACGCTTCGATGGATCCAAGTCAAAGCAAGGAGTTGGCGTCGGATTTGAGCTTATCAGCCCCAAGGGTAAGTCTTATTTTGTTGTCCATTGAATTTAATTTTATTGTACTAATAATGTAGCGGAGTATGAGGCTTTAATCCATGGTCTTCTAATGGCCTTGAAGAAAAATGTTAAGATGTTGCAAGTTTTCAGTGATTCTGAATTGGTGGTTAAACAAGTCAGAAAACTGTACTCCTGTCATGGCAAAACATTGGCAAACTATAGGCATAGGGTTTGGGATATCCTAGAAGGGCTAGACGCATTCAATATATAGTTGATCCTTCATGCTCATGACTGATGCTTTGGCTCAAGCAGCCAACATGTTGCAACTCCTATCCTTGTCAGGTCTCAATAAATTTACTATTGAACTAACTTATACACTGTTCATTCTAGATAATGTCACCCATTTTGAATTCTTCAATGATGATAAGCACATCCTTGAGTTGATCAAGAGCTCTGATGTATTTTCCACCCAAATAATAGATGAAGCTAATCCAGAAGAAGCCGAATTGGACATAGTGGAGGTTATCAACCTCAAGACCAACACAATTCCCCAAGGGATGGTTCAGTTCGAGCACATTTTTGACTTGGATCAGATTAGAGATCAGGATTGAAAAATGAAGAAGTAAGCCATAAGTAACCAGTGCGACACTCACAACCTCATAACTGCCAAGGAGATAAAAAACATTTTTATTGGAAAAGTGTGTACTGCAGAGGAAAAGATAGGGATTGTGGATGCTTTACGGAAGTATCATGATGTGGTGGCATGGAGCTATGAGGACCTTAAGAATTATGACACCTCCATCATCATGCACACTGTCCCTCTCAAGACAGAAGTGTGACCATTCCGCCAATGACAACGTCCTATCAAACCCTTGCTAGAACCCATCATTTACAAAGAGGTGCATAAATTACTTTTAGCAAGAATTATATTCCTATTCAGGCACTCCACATGGGTAGCCAACTTGGTCTTGGTCAGAAAGAAGAATGGGGAAATCAGATTATCTGTAGACTTCCGCAATTTGAACAGAGCTTTGGAGAAGGACAAATACCAAGTGCCTTCATTGGATGAGGTGCTGCAAATTGTTAACGACTCACAAATGATGTCTTTTCTTGATGGGTACTCTAGATACAACCAAGTTATGGTGCAGTACAAAGATCGCCACAAGATAGTGTTCACCACCAAGTGGGGAACCTTTTCCTACAGAAGAATTCCCTTTGGGCTCATCAATGTGGGTGCCACTTTCCAACATGCCATGGAAATTTCCATCAAATATTTGATTGGGAAGTGCATAATCATTTACATGGATGATTTAACTATGTTCTCTAAGAAATGGAGTGATCACGTCTCTAATTTATGCAAGGTATTTCAAAGGTGTAGGGAGTTTGGAGTCTCCCTTAATTCGAAGAAGTGCATCTTTAGAGTGACTGAAGGAAGGTTGCTAGGGCATATCATTTTAGAGCAGGGAATCTCCATAGATTCTGAATGCATCCAATTTTAGCTAAAGATTCCACTGCTAGTTGGTAAAAAGGAGCTAAAATATTTCTTTGGGAAGATCAAATTCATGAGGAAATTCATCATGGGCTTTGCTGAAATTGTTAAGCCGCTCAATGCCATGCTGAAACAAGATGGCAAGATTGACTGGACTCCTGAGGTGAAGCAGGCCTTTGAAGAAATTAAGAAAGCAATTACTGAAGCACCCGTGCTAGTCAGCCTAGACTATTTGAAGCCATTCTACATCTACTCGTTCACTTTAAAACATTCTTGTGCTAGCATTCTGACTCAAAAAGATGAAGAGGGGAACAAACATCCAATTGCCTTCATGAGTTCCCCTTTGAAAGATGTTGAGTTATGCTACCACAACATAGAAAAAAAATCATATGCCCTCATTAGGGGAGTAAAGAAATTTAGACGTGACATCCTACCTAATAAAGTATTCGCCATAGTTCGTGACCTAGCTGTGAAGACACTGCTCATGTAAAATGAGCTGGGGGAATAAAGAGCCAAATGGATCATGTTTCTGCAAGAATATGATATGGAAATTCAACCAATGAGGTTGTTGAAAGGACAAGTACTTACCTGAACAATCACTAAAACTACAATAGAGGTAGGGCTAGAACTCACCGTGCAACAGTACCAGTTGGAAGATGTTTGTCTAGGAGAATGGTACAAGGACGTCGTTTATTATTTGTTGAATCACAAGTGCCCATATCATCTACAGGGAGTTCAGAAACATGCTCTCAAGCTGAAAAGCAATAGTTTCATGCTGCAAGGATCCATTTTATATGAGAGAAATAGTGAAGGTATCTACTTAAGATGCCTTGGTAAAGAAGAAGCAGATTGAGTCCTGAAGGAGTTCCATGATAAGTTTGGCACTGGTCATGGATTTGGAATTTCTACTACACATCAGATATTAAGAGATAGATATTACTGGTCGATAGTCTTCAAGGATGCTCATAGCCATGTCCACTCATGTCACACATGCCAGACCGCTGGTACCAAGGAAAAGAATGTTGCTAGACCATTGCAACCTATTCTGGAGGTGAGGTTGTTTGTGCAATGGGGTCTCAATTTCATTGGTCCAGTAAGCACTCTATCATTTGTGGGATATAGGTACATTCTTACTGCTACTAATTATTGCAGTACGTGGATGAAGGCAATTGCATCTAGGCAATGCACAACTGAAGTAGTTACAATTTTTTTTGGAAAGTTTCGTTTTAAATCACTTCGGTTGTCCTTATGCATTAGTGTGTGATAATGGACCTACATTTGCTTCATTAAAATTTGTTGGTTGAGCTTTTGATTATGGGATAGCCCTTAAATTTTCATCTAATTACTACCCTCAAGGAAATGGCCTTACTAAATCTACAAATAAAAACTTGATCACCGTAATCAAGAAACTACTTAATAGGAATCCCAATGACTGGCACACCCAAATCCATTTTTCCCTTTGGGCAGATCGCACTCGTCAAAAGGCTTCCCTGGGCGATTCTCCTTTTCATGTCATCTACGGTTGAGAACCCATATTTCCTATCCACCTAAAAATCCCCACCCTCCAATTTATCAATGACTTGTACGAGGGGGGAGATCATAGATAATCTTGGTTAGTTGAGCTCTTGCATTTAGAAGAGGTATGAGACTGCACCATAGAATTTTTTTCCAAGCACCAAGGTGTAGTCAAATGCTGGTTCAATCGTTGAGCCAAGATGAAGGCCTTTAGAATCATAGATCTAGTCCTATACTAGGACAAGGCCCTTGAAAAGAAAGGGGGACATAAAAAATTCGTTAAGCTTTGGCTTGGCCCCTTTCAGATAGCTGAAATCTTGGGAGATAATGCTTTTCGTTTAAAGACCCTTACTGGTGAGGATGTCCCATTTCCGGTCAACGGGCAACACTTGAAACATTATTTCCAAGCCTGAGCTCGTTTGAGCTGCTCTTTGTGAATATTTGTATATAGGTTAGGGTAGGTTGCCTTTCGGTTTGCTTGTGTTTCACTGTTTGATGTCGCTCTATTTTTCTTGTCTCCCGATTGCTTTGTTTTGTTGAGAGGTTCTTCGTTCTTGCTACGGTGGTCGTGCTCATTCGATGAATGGTTCACTTTGTTGTTTGTCCTTAGTGTTCTTTGGCTAAATGTTCATTCCTGACTATTGGTCCCTAAAAGCTGCCTAGGAGTGATTTCCTCATTTGAACCCTACTTCAAAACCCGACCTTTGGTTGAATCGTTTTACATACATCTCAAATCTTGCACAAAACACATGTTAATTATTTTCAAAGGGTTGTGCTATGGCTGCTATGATATCCTGGTAAGTGAAAAATCTTGAGTCCGCTCCAGTGACCACTGTGGTTCTCAAACCCATCGTAGGCTTCAATGGTTACACGGTTGAGCAAAAGATAAGTGAGAAAGGAAATATCAAAAGAAGAAGAGAAAGGAAAGAAAATTCTAAAACCAAGCAATCGTATGGTTATGTAGGTAACTCTACCGGGGCTATGGACACCTAGTTGGTAGTAGAGTGATATCCATGAGGTCACAACGACACCTCTACCGGGGCTATGGATGCCTGATTGGCAGTCAGGCAATGTCTGGGCTACTTTTGGTGTTGGCTGGTTTATGTAGCTTGCTCGGTTGGATTAGCCACTACTTGCCATGGTCCCCAAGGAAGGGAATGAATTCACTAATTATACACTTCTAATATGTCTTGTAGATTGACCCAACTAAGGACCCTATTCTCTTAGGTCACTCTTGGAAGTGGACCCTGAGTCTGCAAAACCAGATATTCTGGGTCTTGAATGAATATTTATCCTTAGAACACTTGGGAATGTTCCCCAGCAGAGTTGCCATTTGTTTTTCGCTCAGCACACACGCCCCATTCAGAATGGGGACCATCTCTTTCCTTCACCTTGCTGGGTCATTTTGTCATCGCATCATTTTGTGTGCCCCTATTTTGGTGTCCTAGATGGTCAGTGTGCCTCTAATGTTGTATCTTAAATTGACCGTGTTTTTTCCCCTCTAAATTTTTTAAGTCCTAGATCCTCATGGGGTCCCTTTGGTATTTTTCCTCTGCCAATGGCCTTGGGGCCCTTCGGGTTTGGCACGGTGGGTTTCCCTCACTAGATTTCAGTTACGTGTTCATCATTCCAAAACCACTGAAGGCCTTCACCTTCCCATGCCCCGAGACCCGACCTCCCAATCACCATCCTCTTGACTTGCACTGGAAAACTGTCTTCCGCCTCAGCTAGGCCCACTCCACCGGACTTCCTTGCCTAGGACTCTTTGGCGAGTTTTCCCTTTTGAATAACCGACCTACTCTGAAGTCCTGCCCCTCGAGCCCTGTGTCTCGTATTTCTCGTATTTTTCATTTGAACATTCGAAATGACCATTAGCCCACATCTTTCCAGTGTCTAGGCCCCAAACCTCCCATCGTCGTTTGGGAATTTAAACTCACAAAGATTTTTTCTATCGTACCTGCATTAATGGGCTTATTAAATGCTGATTAGGGGTATAAATATCTGTTTCAACCTATCATTTTCATATGTCAGGTTGGCCAGAGGAGTTCAGAGCACGTTCTAAGAGGTCAATTTCCTTTGTCGCCTGCCACCCTCATGCCCGCTGCTTTCAGTTGCTGATTCCTCGAGTATTCAATTGCCATCTTTGCCGGGATCTTGTGGTGAGTTTTCCATCTGCCTTTCCTTTATGTTTTTGTTGAATTTGTGTCAAAATTTTTAATAAATGAAGATGCAATTACATTCATTTGATAAAGGAAGGTTAAACCCAAAAAACCCACGTGATGGAATTCCAAGAAAATCTCAAGAACCTCATGAAAACAAAGTCCAAAACTTTACCGTCTCGGTGTATTTCTTCACACAAAATGTTCGCATCCTCTAGACTTGAGCCTCCTCGTTGTCGCCTAGGATTCTTAGAAATTAAACATTCAACTGATAGGATGCCCCCTCAGGCCTGTGACCTTGGACCTCCTTCGATGGATCGTCATTAGGACTTAAAAAAATTTGAAAATGTAGGTCTCCATCCTTGCTTCTCGGGCCCGCTCCCATGGGATTCCATCCCTGGGATGCCGTGTCACTTTTTCCTTTTCAAATGGCTTAGCGGCCCCATCCACTCAAGCCTCAGAGTTTTCCTTGCCTTCTACCATCTAATATAAGAAATCAAAATGAAATGCTTCCTTGAAACATCCGGGTCCCAGATCATGGAGTTCCATCTACGGACTTCTGTGATAGTTCCGTTGTCTTTGAACGACCATTATACAACAACCTTTTTCCTTTCAGGTCTCAAGTTTCCTTTTTCCGCAAAAATGATAAATGGTGAAACTAGGGGACCTTTTCCTTCGTCAGGCCCACTCTGCCAGACCTCTGCCATTGGAATTTCGTCCCATCTCAGCCGGTGTAAAGGGAAATGCCAACCTGTCTTTCCGCTCCCTGGGGCCCACCATTTCGATCACCGTGAATCTTAATGAAGGAAATCAAATGGCCAAATGTGATGTCGGGTCTAATCCACTGAGCCACCCCCACTAGACTTCCATTCAATGCCCACCCTTTGGAACAACCATCCTCTGGTAGCTTCCCACCCCTTTTGATCCGTGCATGTAAAATGAATAAGTTACGTCGATTATCCCTCAAGCTCACGGACCCCGGACTCAGAACTCTGACCCCAAAATGTCTTCTCACCATAGCCATTCCAGACGAAAAACTCCCAACAGCTTTCCCTCCTCATAACTTTGGATGCCCCAATAGTGATCCAAATGGCCTCCAATCTGGAAACTAATCTCAACCCACATTATTAAATTGAATGCTCTCCTGCATGAACCTTTGAAAACTTCAAAATCTAAGATCGAGAGAGACCACACAGATTTCCCTACCCTGTTCACCCTTCAAAACAACATTCCTGCATGGGAAGTTCATCCCCCTGGGCCTGGGTTGTCCAATTTCCCTTCAACAAATTGATAACGACATCACAAATTAAATGTTTGATTTCATGAATGATGTGTTATCTAATTGGACTTCGTCCAATAGGAATTTTGGCTAACATTGGTGTCTTCATGCTTGATTTTTCTCATCATGCCTTTGTTTGTAGGATATATGGAATTGGGTGCAGGATCCGCTGGGGCAGCCACAGAGAAGGACAAAGGGAAGAAATCAGGAAGATTTCCTCGAGGAAAAGAGGACAAGGACCAAATGAAGTTCTAGTTCCAAGGGGAGCCTTTGCACTCAAAGATCATAACAGACTAGAAGGAAATCACAGACACCAATATTGCGCAAGTCGATATTGATGAATTCAAGCAAAGGGTTAGGGTCAACCCGACCACAGATAATGCCCTACTAATCAGAAAAAGTGGAATTGCTAAGGCTACGAGAATTCCTCCATCCCTTGTTACTCTTGAATTGGTCATGGCTTGCCAACAAGCATATCAACCAGAAACTTGAACAATAACTGATAGAGGTGGGAAAATCCTAGCTGACATGTCTCCCTAGGCAATAATGAAGACTTTCCACATTCCCACCTTCGGGGAGATGGAGGTCCCCACCATCGCAGACTAAAAGGTAATGTGGGATGCATATCCCGTTGGATGCAAGAAGCTAATCAACCAATATTGGTTAAGAGAGAAAAGGGGCAGTGCTGCGAAATTTTCCTAGGAACTCTTCTGCAGCGATTTCTTTGAAGACTATCATGTTTTAGTAACCCTACTAAGCTGAGTAATGGGACTTCCCACTACAACATACTTTTAGGAGTGGATGGTCTACTTTGTAGAGAAAATTCTTTGTAGGAAGGAGGATGTTACCACACAGACTACATTCTACTAGGGGGAGATAATCAGTGATTGCTTCCACTAGTAGTTCATGAATGTTAAAAATACCTCCAAGTTCTATATGACATCCTATTTGGTCTATTCTTTGGCCAAACGAAGGTAGTACAACATTTTATTCAGGGCTCCAAATGAAGAATTTGGTTAGGAACTAAAAGTATATGACAAATACCCTCAGCTTCAGTTCAGAAACTACAAAAAAATTATTGTAGGGTGAATGATGTCTTCGTGGGTCACATCATTAGACTACTTGGAGGGAGTTTGAAAGGATAATTTATCACAGTGCTCGGGCATTCTTGAAAAAATACGCCTTCTTGTTTATTCAATACCCTAAATTCACATACATCCATGCCCAAGGTTACACAGCGAGGCTGAATAAGCTGCCCTAGTACCCCAACGACTAGATCATATTGTTAGAACTCTCCTAATAGCTGCACCATGTACATTCTATTCTCAGCAGCAGGCATTTGGCTAGGATCCCTTATCCCCTTTCTTTTGGCCAAGGGATGTACAAGCTACAAACCTCTTAGTGCATGGGAAATTAAGAAAAGGAGCTATTTGAGTATCATTTCCACCTTCACACTACTCACCAAAAAATGGACCTGTATGGGCATATAAGAAAGGAACTAGGACCAGAATACACCCATTTGCATTACGTAGAAGAGTTTTGGGAAAATTGCAAAGATGATAAGGAGGTGCACGCAAGGCACTACATGCAAATGACCATGTACTTTGTAAAAAGGGTGAATATATTTCCTATCCCTGACCAAGTTGAAGAAGATGAAAGCACCATAATGGACCCTAGGTAAAATGCAGTCGCCAACTTTGTAATACCAACAATAGATTGGGATGAACAAGAGGTCGATGACCTCGATACTATAACAAAGCCAATTGAGGCTCATACCAAGGAATGGGTCAATGGACATGTAGCCTGATTTAAGCAACAAGGGGTTTTCCTAACATATGAAGGGATCAAAAGTGAGCCCTAGTGCAATAGATGGTGTCACTGCTACAACCTCAACAGGAGAGGCATCCAAGTCCCCTCTGCTCACAAGATTGAAGAAAAGGAAAGACACCGAGGAGTAGGAGCCTAACCCAAAGGTGTATGCTAGAAAGGCCTCAAAGGGTGAGTCCTCCAAGAGACATAAGGGCTCAGGTGACACCACTACAGTGCCAAGTATATAGGAAGATCCACTCCATGAGGGAGAAGATATGGAGGCTAGTCCACCTAAGTCTTTGTCAACTGCCTTCACTACTGTTGCCCTTCCATCCATCTTGCAAGCTATAGTTACTTCTTCTCCACCCACGGTGGACATCTCGGTCCACCTTTCCTCTTCTCCACTAGTTGGGAAAATTGTGATGGTCGATTCTTCTTCAGCCATGACTTCTCCTCTTTCCTCTATCTCCATGTCTCCCACCACATCACTTCAACTAATAGCAGAAACCATACCGATGCCAATGCTCACATTACTGGAAGCATTCTCACAGCATATGAAGAATGTCCCTTCTGATATTTTTGAGGTGTTATCAAACCCTAACATCTAGGCTACCCTGGCACAGGTTCTTGCTACCATTCCTATTTCAAAGCCTCTAATTGAACCACCTGAGATGAGGGTTATGATGGAAATATATGAGGAATGGGAATGACATGCTATCAAGGAATTGGACGAGGAAGTGGATGAGTACCATGAACATCCAGAATATGAGCACCATAAAATTGACAAGGTAATTCATGAGGAAGAGGAAATAGGATCCTCTGAAAGTGACAATGAAGGAGATCTTGATACTGAAATTATACAAACCTTTGATGGTGATTTTGAAGAGGAAATGGCCTAGCAATTGAAGGACATTGGAGAGGAGGTAGAAAGGTCACCTCCCAAAGAAGAAGGGAAAGAGGATGACAAGACAAAAGGAAATGTTAAACTTCCTATAGGGGAATAGCAGGAAGATGTGTCACCTCCTTATAAAGAAGAAGAGAACGTAGAAGAGGAAAAACCCAAAGGAGAAGTTCAAAATAACAAAATCCTCAAAATTGAGCAGCCCAAGGAGCACAGGCATGAAGATGAACATGATGATGATAAAGAAGAAGAAGAGGCTAAGAAGGAAGAAAGTCCCAAATAACACCTACCCACCATGTCCCCAATCAAGCACATAACATTCACCTAGGACTCCGATGAAGAAGAAGGGGAAGACACTAGGGAAGAAAAGGAGGCTTCTAAAGATGAGGAAATTGAAGTCATAAGGGAAGAAGAAAAGGATGAGAGTAAATTTCCTAAAGAAACGGCTTAGATGCCCAAATGCCTGGAAAAACAACTTGAGAAGAAGGCTCTCTCCCCAAGAGATCCAAAAGCAAGATTGGAGGCTATCCTAGCCTGAGCACATATCACTACCAAGAGGGAGAAGAAACCCAAGGTCATATCAAATGTGACAATGGATACATCTGGATCAAGGACTGTACAAGTAGCCACACCAGTAGTAGGAGAAGAAGGAATAATCTATAATGTTTCTACTACTGACTTAGGAATAGTTACTAGAGAACAAAACATAGAACACCTTCAAGAGTTTGTCTCTACCATAGTGCATCTAATACAACAAGATAAGACTTTGAAAGACAAACTTAAGGCACAGGTAGCTAATCTGACAGCTTACATCCAACAATGGTCTTCAACAGAGGAAATTCCTACCACGTCCATGACTCCGCCACAACTGTTGTCAAAAGAGAAAATAGACAAGCTCGAAAGGAGAAAGAGCTTGGATGAGACCATGAAAAGTTGGTTCTGATAGGTCTTATACGTAGGGTGCATGGGCATCACTCACACTGTTAGGACAATGAAAAAGTTCTTAGATCTACAACAGTCTCTTGAGGGTACAAGAAAACTTTGCATTGATTTCCCTGTAAGATATGAGTCCACCTACCTAAAGATTGAGGCTATTCTCAAACTACCAAGTGTGATGTGGGAAAAGGAGCTTGCATTCAAGAAGGACAATCATTGGTTGAAGGATGTATGGAAGTAGAACTTTGAGAACATGAAGGAAAGCTTGGAGTAGGTGCTTGGCAAGGTGGATCTAGACATCGAGTGGGCTAAGGAATTTAGGGCATATTGCACCTGATACTTGAAGCTGATGACAGGGTATGACATGCTTGTCATGCAAATAGATCCAGAGAAGATAAAGCCCTATTTCCATAAAAAGACGGAGGATGGAATGTCATATGAGATCACCACCGATTTCATGAGTTTTTTTGCTTGGGCCTTCACCCAGTTAGAGCTATTTAGAGACCACACTACAAAGTATGATGAAGACTAGGAAAAGCTTACCAACAACTCAAAGGAGTGGAGCTACCAATTGCCATGATCTGATATTTTGGAGGTTGATAAACTCTAGCCAATAATTTTGATGTTCGTGGAGTATGCAACTTTGAAAAATTAGGAAGGCAACCCTATTATTAGTGAAGAATTCCTGACATAGTAGCTACAACAAAAGAGAAATGAACAAAAGACAAAATACTACAGTGCTGTCACTAGAGGACAAAATAGGGATAAAGACAAAAATATATTTTAAATTGTAAAATATTGTGGGGTAGTTATAACCCTAACTTGTAATGAATCTTGGCCACACAATGAAAACTAATCTTGGCCATTCATTCTACCTTTTGGGCACTATAAATAGGGGGTCTGCTCTCATTTTCAAGAGAGAGTTGAGTTGTTGTAATGACATGCTGCAGAAATTTTAATGAAAATACATTGACTTTGGTACATTTTCTGGGTTTCTCTTTATGTTTCATGATTGAATCTCTCATAGTTAGACGTTTTAAGTAGATTTACATTGATGCTCTATTTGGGTTTAGATTGCTTAGATAGATTTGGTAATGCTGTCCTATGGTTATGAAAATTTATGTTGTGTAGATGCCTTCCCAGTCCATACTTTTTGCTATTTCCTACTGGAAAATGGCTGTGTAAAGTTAGTCTGGGCTAAAATGTGAAGCTGCTTTAAACTTTTATCTTTAGTCATGCATGTATATGGTGGAAAAATGGTAAAAATATCTGCAAACCTTGGAAGATAGCACAAACTTCATGATACTATAGGTTTCTTGGTTAAGTGGAATCCTGTTTGAAGGAAGTTGTCCACAACAGAGCCTCCATAATCACTGTTTATATTTAGTTCCAGATCTAGGAAACTCTCCTCTTCCCTGCTCATTTTTTATTTTTTCTTAGAAATAACCTATACTAAGGTTCATTGCACATTGTAAAGCCCAAAACTTAAGAAAATATTGGAGTTTCAAATTGATGCTCAAACCTATAGCAAAATACATATCAATTCCCATCCCAGGAACTTCAATTCATAAGATCCACTTCACATCTAGCTACATAAGTCTGCCTTGTGATTACCCACAAAATCACATCAAATATCAACTGAGAAATTCCATGCAAGTCATGACTTGATACCCGAGAGACCTTGGGGTGATTTTTAACAACTTGATGTTGGAAGTCTCCTTTCCAGAGAGGTAGTGGATCCACGTACTGCCTGTGTTGAGAAGGTGTGCAAAAACACCCATCAATAGGAAGGATCTTGAGGAGAGTTAAGGGAAGCTGCACTTTCCATCACATTTGTATGTTGATTATCTTTTTGGGGAATGTTATCAATGGTAAATGAGTTAAACTTCTCTAACAAAGTCATTGCGAGATCCTTGTATTTCAATAATTTGTCATGTTTTTCTTGATATGTCCCATTTATTTTTTTAATGACTAATTGTGAATCACCAAAGATCTTAATTTCTCTTATGCCCATGATTAAAGCAACATGAAACCCAACAAGCAACGCTTCATATTCAGTAGTGTTGTTTGTACATAGGAAGTTTAAGCGATATGACAAGGGAATATATTTTCCCACGGGTGGTATTATTATAATACTTGTGTCAAAACCTGTTCTACACTTAGATCCATCAAAATATAATTCCCATGTATTAGCTTCAATTGTAAACACATTGTCATCGGGGAAAGAGTCATTGCTAGGTAATGCTAAAGGAGGAGTGTCAGCCAATTGGTCGGTCAAGGCTTGACCCTTAATTGCTTTGTGTGAAACAAGCTTAAGGTAAAACTTAGTCAATAACATCTTCCATTTAGCTAAACATCCTAGTAAATATTTTTTATTGAAAATATGTTTGAGAGGATTAAATTTCATCATCACATGTATTTGAGCATTCAATCAGTAATGTCACAACTTACTGGTAGTGAACACAAGAGCTAAACATTGCTTTTCTATTGTTGTGTATCATTTCTCATAATCAATCAAGGTTTTTATAATATAATAAATAGGATGCTCTTTGTTGTTTTCATCTTGTTGAGCCAACAATGCTGCGAAAGCATGGGCTGATCTGACTGTGTAAAGGATGAATGGTTTGTTTTGTATAGCAAGTTGTAAAATAGGTGGATTTGCAAGGTATTCCTTTGAACTCTCAAAATATTGTTTACAATCCTCATTCCAATTGAAATGCACATCCTTTTTGAGGAGATGTGTAAATGGTAATGTTCAGTCTGCCAAAGATATGACAAAACAATGGATAGCTTGAATTCTTCCTTATAATGTGTGCACAATTGAGAGATGTTTTTAGGAGGTGGCATGTTGATTATAGCTTCAATTTTCTTGGTATCCACCTCAATGCCTCTATGAGATATGATAAAGCCTAGAAGTTCCCCACTATCTACACCAAAGACACACTATTTTGGATTCAATCTCATGCTTTATTTTCTCATACGCTCAAAGATATTTTGAAGGAAATTCATGTTGTCTTGTCTTGTTAAAGATTTGGCCAGAATGTCATCAACATAGTCTTCCATAATTTTATATATGTAATCATGAAATACTAATGTCTTAGCTCATTGATATGTTGTTCCCGCATTCTTCAATCCAAAAGGCATCATGACCCAACAAAATGTTCCCTAAACTATTGTGAATGCTATTTTGTATTGAACTTGAGGGTTAATAAAGATTTGATTGTATCCAAAAAAAATTTCTATGAATGACAACATAGCATGTCCTGTAGTCAAATCTACTATCTGTAACTAAGGGTTAAATTTAGGTTAGATTAGATGTTAGAAAAGACTAAGAAACCCAAAGAAATTACAAAGTAGAATGAAAGTAAACATAAATAAAATGATTATACCAGCTAATCACCGAGACCTCCAAGATTCACCTTTGTAACACCTTCTAACTTGTTGGTTGACATGTTGCCCTCTGATCGAACGTGCGAGCAATATTTGACAAAGTCCTACACAAGCTTTGAAGGATTTGATCAAAGTCTAATGCCTATGACTATGTGATTAAAATGCCTATGCCTAAATATGCCAATACTTAACGAGATATCATAATAAATGCTACGATGCCTATAAAATGCCTAAGTGTGTCAGTGTGTAATCTAAAAATGAGAACAAAATAGCATTTTATAGAAAATGCCATTTTGAATGGACGGTCGAGATTGACTTTCGACAGAGACCTAAAATCGGAGGACGAGATTAAATCTGATAATCCCTAATCAGGGTTAGGGTAAAATCCTTAAGTGAGTGATCGAGATTTCATATGAGAGAATCGAATCAGCGGTGTAGAATAAATGAGATAATTAATTAGAAAAATAAAGATTTTCAAAAATCAATAAGATAAAGATTCCCTGATTTGCGAGATTCAAAAAATCAAGAAGATAAGAGTTGGACTGAAGATCAGATTTGAAAAATCAATAATATGCCCGATTACTTGATTTTTGAAGGAAAGTTACCAATTTGAATTAAATTAATTCAAAATATGGATTTTGTGAAATAATAAATAATCAATTTTTAGATTATTTACCAAAATGGACTATCAGTTAAGAATGTGATGACATTTTAAATAATTTCATTTATTTAAAATGAGAGGAATATTAATTTTGGTAATTAAATAATTAAAGATAATTATTTAATTTAGAAGATAAGATTAATTAATTAAATAAATTAATCAATTCATTTAATTATGAAAATTAGTGACATCGAATAAATAAATAAAATTTATTTATTTAATAATCAAGAAGAAATAAATGAAGAAACGTAATTAAATAAATTAAGAAATTTATTTAATTAGGGAAGACTTAGATAATTAATGACATATTTAATAAATAAATATAATTTATTTATTTAATAATCATGAAGAATAAAATGACATGAATTAATTAAATAATTATGAATTATTTAATCAATAGTCGAATGTGGACCAAGGACATAATTAAATATCATAATTATGCTAGGACGAAAGTGATTAAAATAGAGCTTGCAGGCCTAGTTCATTTTTATGTGTCTACATTTTGCCCCTCTTTGTCATAATGTAGCATGTCACATTGTGACAAAGAAACTAAGTCAAAAATATGCCCCAGTGCAGGTATAGAGTATCAATGCCCCCTCGGGAAATTTTTCATATTTTGGTTTGGCGGCAGAAAAATTTGGAAAGGGTCCCGATAAAACAATTTGATGACTAAAAAAATGATGGCACAGACGGTTTCAGATTCTGACATGTTTAAGGAAACCAATGGGGTGGTCAAATTTGGTCAAATGAGCCTCCAGTAATAACCTAGTTGAAAAATGCCAT
The DNA here is from genome assembly GCA_007258455.2 of Sequoia sempervirens. Taxonomy (NCBI): domain Eukaryota; kingdom Viridiplantae; phylum Streptophyta; class Pinopsida; order Cupressales; family Cupressaceae; genus Sequoia; species Sequoia sempervirens. The sequence continues at coordinate 145,259 of VDFB02271182.1, read as the reverse complement.
TTTGACTTTATAAATACATTGACAAAGGGGTAAAAGTCAATTCATTCTTACTATTTACATCACAAATTTTGAGAGCGCCGAGTGAAAAGGAGTGCAGTGAGGATGGTGATTCCAGTGACAAAGCATCACGGTGAGATCGTGCAGACTTTCAAGCGGCCAGAGGGTTCAGAGCCAGTGGTATGTACCCCTATCCCCCTTTGTAATTTTTTCATTTTGTGTGCCAAAAGTTAGGTTTTAGGGGGGACAACAAATGCGCTGCAACGAACACGCGTGTGTGTAAGCCACATTCAACTTCGCGTTCGATGCATTTGATGCGTCGTGATGCAAGTGCAAGGGTTGAATAGAGCAGGCCAAGGGTTTGCAACACATTTGACAAAAATTGCAAAGCATTTGCATTTTTGAGCCGCAATTGAAATTTAGAATTCCGCAATTATCATTTTGCGATGCAATCTTCAGTTTTGAAGACGCATTTGAATGGAATGACGCAATCATCAGATATCACGATGCAAGTGCTCTGATGTGATGCATTTGAGCAACAGAGCGATGCAATTGTCATGTTGTGACACATTTGAAGTACGAAACGATGCAATGGCATGAATTTGACTTTTGCTTTGACTAGGGCTGATTTTGATACTTTTCCAATTTGAAATGCTTTTGATGATACTGACAGTTGCCTAGAAGGTATTGACGCGTTGTTTTGGTTTGTGCAGAGGCAGCTTGCCCCTATTTACATGCGAGAGAGTAGACCGACGAAATTTTGGTTTGCTGACCAACTGACTCCACAGGAGTGATGATGACTAATACAGCTAGGTCTGTTTTATGTCACCTATATGCTCACTATTCGGGCAAATAGGGGACTACTGACTGCATTGTGTGAGCATTGGCATTCTGAGACATGTTCTGTCCACCTGCCGATGGGGGAAGTGACCATTACACTAGAGGATTCTACCGCATTTTACGAGTGTCGATCCAAGGAGAGTGGATCGTTTATAACCCTCACCATGGCGAGCAGACTTTCAGGGCGTATTATCGAGATGAGGGTGCAGGACTCAGCATCTAGGGATACGAGATCCGATGGTAGTTCATGGTGGAGCACTATGCTCATTTTGATGCATTCCTAGTGACTCTTAATGGTGGTATTTTGATTCCTGACCGTCGGGGACATGGGTTCCCTATTGGCTGGGGAGACCTTCTAGTTGGGATGAGATGAAACAAGATAGTGTATGCTTGGGGCCCTTGCCTATTGGGCACATTCTACCACCAGCTACATGAGGTCGTCTACCGGAGAGCAGAGAGTATCTCGTGTGGCACGACACTAATGATGATTTGGGCTTGGGAACCATAGCTATATTTAGACCACCCTTTCATAGACCATAGCTGGCCAAGGGGATGCCCTACACCTATTATTATGCCGGTGCTCTACAACAGACCTGGATGGGCGAGATAGGTTGGTTGCAACACCAGATTGATACGATGGTGTCCTTTATCTAGAGGCTGTATAGAGACTATTAGCAGTGGGATGATGAGGTGGACTATCTCAGCCTATGCAGATAGTATTGGTATTTGATTGGTAGGATAGTACAGAGCTAGCTGATCATAAAGATGTATCTGTTGCAACATGTCGTCAAACAGTTCAGAGAGTAGTGGGGTGTACCTACAGGGACAACCGAGTATGCTTAGTCTTCTAAAGAGTATGCTTGGGGGCTAGCCATTCTAGTAGCCTTTGCTGAGCAATAGATTGATGGGCTAGGAGCCTAGCCTTGGGGATGGAGAGGTGGGATTGCCGATCCTAGGACCATAGCAGATTATGACCTATGGTGGAAGGCACACACACCAGTGCCACTGTCAGATCCTGATGGGCCAACACCTGTGGACAGACAATCAGTGATACCTTGTGTGCTGAGAGCCAGGTGAGGAGTCAAAGGTGGTGATAGAGGTAGAGGCCAGGGGAGGGATGGAGGTTTGGGATGCAGGCAGGGATGGGGGAAAAGACAGAGGCCGAGGTGGAGGCAGGGATGGGGGCAGAGATGGAGGCCAGGGTGGGGATGACGGAGATGATGGGGATGATAGAGGAGATGGCCAGAGGTGGAGGAGAGATGGTCAGAGACAGGGTAGGAGGGTGCACCCACGTGTGGTGAGGGTAGCACTAGATGCTATCCCAGAGGTGGCCAAGGAGGGAGAGAGAGAGGGGGAGGAGCAGCTACAGCAGGAGGGAGAGGAGGAGAGATAGGAGGAGGATGTGGCAGAGGTGGAGAGACAGGAGGAGGAGCAGTCGAGGCAGGAGGAGGATGTGGAGGTAGATGTGCCTCGAGATGAGAGATTCAGTGGAGAGGATGTTGCAGAGGATGATGATGATGATGATGATGCCATGGATGAGGGTGAGAGACTTCTCAGATGGAGGATGGTGGAGGGAGATGAGGAGATACCCTCTAGCTCAATGCTACCCCATGATGCTACGACAGACCAGAGGGTGGTAGACCTTTAGAGGAGACTGGATGAGAGTGTGACACAGGTTTGAGCATTGTAGTCAAAGCTAGAGGTGGCTTGGGTAGAGCGGGATCAGGCAGTGATCCGTCAGTAGGACTTAGCTCAGTGGTTCATCGAGTTTGCAGCCTTATGTATAGGGACTTTTGGGGATATGGCTTGTGAGCTGGCCAGGGTGGGTACAAGGTTGGGTTAGTTTAGGACATTATATGAGCAGGCAGTGCCTCCCAAGTGACAAGATTCTACATTGTCGTCGTCACAGACGAGGACAGGTAATGGCCACCGATTAGGGAGTGGGAGTAGCAACAGGAGTCAACGAGTGTAGGAGGGTCCACCTCGTCAGGGAACACATTAGGGCACAGGTCCCACCACTCTCACAGGCATGCCTCAAGTCATCACTTGAGCCACAGTCATGGGTCCACTAGTTTAGTGCAGAGGTCAGTACAGAGGCAGCCACTAGTGGCAGATCCATCTACTTCTCAGAGCCAAGTAGCAGTGACGTCACAGGTGTCTGTTACCATGGAGATGATGCCATCAGTGTCAGTTCCAGTGGTTGCATAGATAGAGGCTGCTATAGGTCCACCCATCATTTTAGTGCTAGTCACAGAGCTCCAACCGCGACAATCTTCGCCACAATGAGATGATGAGAGTCTACCCTAGGGCATGTTTTTTGTATTTGTTTCCATGTTATGACACATTATGTATATATTATTGAGCTTGCATGCTCCATTTTTGGGATATTTGTTGACTCTATCCTATGACATTGTATATTTTTGAGATGATATTATATGTTGATGCAATTTTGATGCAGTCTCCATGTGTGTTATGTGATGTTACTTGATTTATGCATTATGATATATGTGATGTGATGCCTTATGTTATGATGGATGATGGTACTATCTATATGTCTTGTCATGTATGTCCTATGATGGTTTCTTATGATATGATGCCATGATGATGCAATGCTTATTTATATGTGATGTTAATTTTGATGACAAAGATATGTATAATGTATTTATTTGAATGGATGCCATGTTTATGATAATGTGAATGCCATATGCAATGAAATGTATATGTTTTAGTGATATGAATGATGTATGTATGGACCTAATGCAATGTTTATATGATCATGTATGCACTTATGTTTTTGTATGTCACAGGATATCATCGTGAGATAGATGAGAGAAGATGACCAGACTAGTGAGAGAAGATGATCAGACCGAAGGAGATGCATGTTAATTCCTAGACCAAATCCTTCAAAACTTTACCATAGGACTTTAATATTTATTGCTCTTAATCATCATTGGGCAGACTATTGTGATGGCCAACAAACACCATGATATGACACAGATCAAGGTGTGCAAGGTCGTAATATCACATAAGACAAGTAGTCACAGACAAGGATGATCATGACTCAAACTAAGTGTGATTTCCCTAGTGTTTTGTTGTAATCAATCACAAGCAGAAAAGGACAAGGAGGACAAATCATGAAATGTCATTGCTTCTCTAAATCCTGTTTCTAGGACATCCTTGAGAAACTACTAGCATGATTGCCATAATACAAAATAGAGCCATTATCATGATACGTCGTTATTTTTCTAAATCCCAGTGTCAGGACCTCACTAAGAAACTAGTAATCATGCACGTCAATTGTCATGATACGTCACCGCTTCTCTAAATCCTGTTATTGGGATCTCGCTGAAAAACTAATATCATGATAAAAATCCAAAAAACAAGTGCCAAGTGTTTACCAAGTGCTTCTGGATATCCATTGTTGTAATGTCAAAATGTCAAGTTTGATGATGCCAAGATGCCAGGGTGTCAAGGTTTTGGTGATGTCCAAATGACAAATGTTCAAAAATTGCCAAATTTAGGAAGGACACATCCTGAATAATGTTGATGTTGAGAGGATTGATCCCTAAATGTCAAAAGGGGTCCCTCAAAATGATGACGATGCCTAGGAAGGACACATCCTAAGGCATAAATGACAGAGTTCATTCTTTATGACACATCTGAAGAATACTGATGTCAAGAGGAGTGATCCTTAGATGTTGAGAGGATCCCTCAAAATGTCGAATGACAATGACGATGCCTAGGAAGGAGACATCCTAAGGCATGAATGACAAAGGTTATCTTGCAGAAGGACACATCTGCAAGGTAACCAAGAGTTGACTGTTTAACTGGTTATGATAGGGAAACTTCCTTTGACCAAGTTTTGACCAAAATTTGGGCTGAGTTTGACTTGTGTTGACCATATGCCCATATTTGTCGTGATGATATGATTGACATGTTGTTGAGATTGTTATATTGAAATAAATGATTGACATAATTTGTTTTAGGAGTTTTATCCATTTGGGAATGACTTACTTTGACTTCAAGACATTTCGACATGTGTGCCAATCTAGAGCCATGAACCCTAATGGACTGACCTAGTGCGGCCTCAGGGGCTCATCGACAGATGGCCTTGCCTATGTCATGCACTCAGAGACCTTGTAGTTCGACACGACCAATGACTTTGTCCTGATGACCAAAGATTGCGCATGATTTTATTTTGACAAACCTAAAAGGACTGACCTAATGTCTCGGGGACTCAAAAAATGAGTCTTGCCTATGTAGCAAATGCACAGAGACAATGTAGTTTAGACAAATGACAAAGACTAATTAATTTGATAGACCTGACAAAGAGTGACATTGTTTTTGTGTTGATGTTTGTTGTGGTTTTCTTTAGGACATTTTTAGGTTTTTAGGTTTTCTTCCATTTTGTGATGTTTTTGGTCCTTTTTCGCAATGTTTTTGGTCTTAGGACTTTTATTGATCATTGTTTTGATTACTTTTTAGGGACTTTTTGCCATGTTTTGGTCTTTTTCAGGATTTTTTTGGTGTTTGGTCTTTTTTAAGGACTTTTTGCCATTTTTTGGGTCTTTTTCAAGAATTTTTAGCAATTTCTGAAACCATGGTGACATCTACTGTAGTGACATTATAAAATTTTTCCCCCAGTCAGGTCCAAGATTTAGCCAAATTTTAAAGGACGTGAAAGAGATGTGCCAGGGGTGCCAGATGGACAGTAGCCAGGATGTGATGCCAACCTTTTATCAACCATGAAAGGAAGGGAATGATGTGGCGGTGACAAAAAAAGTATCTCATCCTAAGCCACGACAGAGAAAGTAATAGTAGATGGTGGAGCAATGATTGATTATGCATGGTGCCTGTTTGTTAGGTTTTCACCATGGTACTTATCCAAAGCGCCTGCTTTCTGGGTTTTCATTGTTGGACGAAGCATTTTTCTTTACTATTTTTGTCATTTTTCTATTTTTTTTGGTGTTGCCACGACACCTGTTTGCCAAGTTTTCATCAAGGCAACAATTTTTTATCATTTTATCATTTTTTCTTATTTTTGCATTTTATGGTTTTTAGCTTGATCTCCTGATGCTATGCATAGAACCTTCAGAGATGTAAAATATTGATAGGATCTATCAGTTGTTCCCCATCTAGAGTCACCAGCTGATAGGCTCCAAAACCAAAAGAAGATATGATAATGTAAGGACCCAACCAGTTTGGTTCAAACTTTCCCGACTTTTCTCTATCAGCTTGGTTCTTAGGGTTCTTCATGAGAACTAGGTCACCAATTTCAAACTTCCTGACCATAACCTTCTTGTTGTAACTGTGATAGAGATGGTTCTGATATGCTTGTAGATGGTTTAGGAAATTTTTCCTTCATTCTTCTAGCATCTCCAGCTCATGCAAGTGCGACTGTCTATACTCCTCATCATCAGTTAAACCCTTCAGGGAGACTCGTAATGAAGGAATTTCAACCTCAATGGGAAAGATGGCCTTAGCACCAAAGACTAGGATGAAAGGAGTGGCTCTCGTAGGCATACGAATGCTAGTGCCTCTAAGCCCATAGAGCAGGGTTGAGTTGTATATGACAGTCACGGCCAACATCATTGATAGTCTTTTTGAGGATTTTAACAATGGTTTTATTTGACACCTCAGCTTGACCATTTCCTTGTGGGTAATACGGAGATAAAAAATGGTGTTGGATGTGAAATCGCTCACATAACTCATGAATGTATTTGTTTTTGAATGGATGTCCATTGTCAGTGATGATGGATTGCGGAAGGCCATACGAGAAAATGATGTAGTTAAGAATGAACTTGGATATTTGCTTGCCAGTTATGTATTTTAGAGGGATGGCTTCGAGCCGCTTCGTAAAATACTCAGTGGCGGTGATGATGAATTTTTGGCCATTGGATGAGGTCGGATGGATCTTACCCACGAGGTCGAGTCCCCATTGAGTGAAGGGCCAAGGAGAGGTGATCGACCAAAGTTCCTGTGCTGGAGCATGGATCAAATCATTGTGAATCTGGCATTTGCAAAAAGTCCTGACATATTCTATTGCATCCTTTTCAATAGTCAACTAATAGTACCCAAGTCTTGTTACTTTCTTAGCTAGAGTAGGACCACTTGAATGAGACCTGCATATACCGTCATGTACTTTGCGTAAGGTTGCACATGCTTCGTTGGTGTTGAAACATCTAAGGAGGGTGTTGTCAAAGCTACGATGGTAAAGGGTTTCACTGACGATGACATACCTTGTGGATTTTTGGATGAAGGACTTCCTCTGGTTATTGGACAGGTTAGGTGGAATGGTTTGAGATTTAAGGTAGTCATAAATATCCTAGTACCAGGGAGAGTTAGGACGAACAAGTTTGCAGACCATCTCTGACTCCAGAATGTCATAGGCAGGGACCAACAATTGCTCTATTAGGAATTCTAGCTAAGGCAGATTGCTTGGTATGTCAAGGAGAGAGCCTATTGTAGCCATGGCATCTGCCGCTTTGTTTTGTGCTCTTGAAACTTTTTCAAAAGTTACCATATGAAAGTACATTTGGAAACTGTCAACCATCCGTTTGTAGGGCATCAACTTCTCATCTTTTGTGTCATAGTCATCATTAACCTAGTTGATGACGAGCTAAGAATACCCATAGACATGAAGTGCTTTGATTTTCCATTTTATTGCCATTCTTAGTCCTGTAACTAGTGCCTCATATTCTACCACATTGTTTGTGCATGGCAAGGAAATGTGGAAAAACTTAGGAATGGAGTCTCCTTGAGGGGTGATGAACAAGATTCCTACCCCTGAGCCATGATTTGTGTGTGATCCGTCAAAGTAGAGTTGCTAAGGTGCCTTAGGTTCCATATGGAATATCAACTCATTTGGAAAATCTACCACTAACGGGTGATCACTTTGCAAAGGTGCGTCTGCCAACTTGTTCGCTTTGACTTGTCCTTTTATTGCCTTTCTTTCTACATAGTGAATGTCATATTTGCTCAGAACCATGACCCATTTTTCCAGACATCCTGTTAATGTTGCCTGACTTAACAAATATTTGAGGGGGTCAATCTTTACTACTAGTTGTGTCTGATGGCTTAACATATAATGTCTTAGCTTCTGAGCTGCAAAGACCATGACTAGACAAGCTTGTTCAATTGGTGTGTAGTTTAGTTCATACCCAACCAATGTCCGACTGATGTAATATATAGCTCTTTCTTTTTCTTCTTGGTCATTCTGTGATAGTAATGCCCACAGTGCTGAATTAGTTGCCGAGATGTATAGGATCAATGGCTTTCTCTGAATGGGAGGCATGCGGACTGGTGTTGATAGTAGGTAATCTTTGATTTTCTGAAAGGCTTCTTGAAATTTATCTTTCCACACAAAGGGGATACCCTTGCACAATAGATATTGGAATGGGTGACACTTGTTAGCCAATTAGGCTATGAAGTGTTGAATAGATTGTACCCTACCTTGTAGAGTTTTGAGTTCACTGATTCCTTTGGGCGGAGACATGTCTATGATGGCTTTGACTTTTGCTGGATGGACCTCAATGCCTCTTTGAGAAACTATGTATCCGAAGAGTTTACCCGATGTGACACCAAAGACACATTTCTTAGGGTTCAGTTGGACTTTGTATTCTTCCAGTCTCTTGAAAATTGTGTCTAAAACCCTGAGATGATCTTTCCTAGTTATTGATTTAGCCAATAGGTCATCTACGTAATCTTCCATTATTTTATGCATCATGTCATGGAAGATTGTGGTCATATCCCTTTGATATGTGGCCCCTACATTTTTTAGACCAAATGGCATGACATTCCAATAGTATGTACCCCATGGGAAAGTAAATGTCATTTTGTGTTAGTCTTCGAGGGCAATGCAAATCTGATTATAGATGAAGAAACCATCCATGAGGGACAACATCTCATATCCTACTGTGAGGTCAACTATGATATCAATATTCGGTAAAGGAAAGTCATCTTTTGGGCATTCCTTATTTAGGTCTCTAAAATCTGTACAGATGCGAACAACCCATTTGGCTTTGTTACTAGAACCAGGTTAGATATCCATTCAGCATAATCAATAGACCATATGAATCCAACATCTAGAAGTTTCTTCAACTCAGCCTTGACCAATAGAGCGTTTGAGGTGCATTTTTGGCATTAACTTTGTTTGTTGGTTTGACATTGGGAAATAGTGGTGAATGGTGCAAGAAGCAGTTTAAGCGGATCTAATCATGGCGTAATCGTATGGGAACCATGTAAGTTGATTTTCGTTCTACAAGAATTTGTGAAATTACGGTCTCTCTGGCACGGTCGATGATCGCGACAAGGGACCATTTGGGATCTTCTGCAGTTGATATGTTGTCTTCTATCGTGTCTTCTATAAGCATAGCCTATTTCTCTTGCTATATAGGAAGAAAGTCCAGTCCTCCATCTTTGGGTGCCTTAGAGAGGTTTTCACCTATAGATATGTCCTTTGTTTTTACTTTTTTTTCATCAGAAGGTGCCTTTCAGTTTTCACCTAAAGACATTTCATTTTTTATTTTATTTTTATTTTTAATTTTGCGACTGGAGGACTGAGCAGTCTCGCCGAAGTATGTCGTGCAATCTAAGTCAATGGCGAATCTTGACTTGTGATCACCACTGGGTATGTCCTCACGTAATCCCATAAACTTTGCAATTGCCTCATCATTCTGAAATGTATCCAAGACTGGTGGGCCATGTTGGTCCATGTCGACTAGCTGAGGATAAACTAAGGAAATTCCATTGTCAGTGTTGGTGAATTGAGGGGAGGATGCAGAAAGAATGCAGATGGATTCAGTGATATTGTAGATGAGATTATCATCATCCAACTCCACATCAGACTCTATCCAATATTCCTTACTAGTCTCATATTCCGTTTGTCAAATAATTGAAGGGCTTAGAAGTCTGGTTGTCGATTAATAGATGCGGTACTAGATGGTTGGACTAAGCAATTCGAATGGTGGGTCTTATGTATATCATATGGGGGAGTGTTAATGGGATTTTGACGCTATTTGGTGCACCGGTACAAATGTTTACCAAAATATTTGTTCAGAGGTCAATTCCCCTAGTTTGACAAACAAATCATCAAGGCAATAGTCACTTAAGGATCATTCCAAGCCAAATTCTCACTCGTGGGAGTCAATTTCGGTGAGGGTTTCCTTAGTGGTCTTGACACTGTTCGAAGCATGTACTCACTCACTCGAAAGTCCAATGGTACGTCGATCGTCATTGTTGGGCTATCCAAACCCTAATCAGATAGCACTGGTATTTTGAAGGTTCTATGGGCTCTTAGATCGGTTTATTTTTTGCCTGAGCCGCTGTTTCATCGTGACCCCTTCACCTTCATTATGTCTGTCCTTGCCATATTTTGAATTGGAATGGGGGTGGTCGCGACAACATCTTATGAAACCATCGTATCGACAAGGTCCTCATTACTCATGTCTCCCCATTTGATACGAAAACCATTTTGGTGGGACTTTGAAAGGGCCTAACTGGGTTCCATTCTAAAAACATCATGAGCCATGGACAGCTAAAGACTTTGGGTGTCATTGACGAGCTATATGCTGTGTGCAGTTTGAATTCTCCATAGTTGAGGTCCTGGATCTTGACAGTGGGTTTAGCCTTAGGGTTTGCGGAAGATGGTGTGGCGGAAGACGTGGATGGAGTGGATGTGGAAGATGACGCGAGTGTGGATGGATCAATGTATTTGGAAGATGAGGGGATAGAAGCCTCATGATTGATAGGCACTAGATTTTCAGAAGTACCCTTAGATTGGTACAATATTGGAAAGGGTCAGGGTCTCCATTTATGGTTATTTTTGTGCCGTCAAATGGAAACTTTAGGCATTGGTGATATGTGGATGGAACGGATTTTAAGGCATGACTCCAAGGATGGTCGAGCAAGATGTACGGTAATTCCAAATCTAGGACCTGGCAAGTTGTGTCCACAATGAATGGTTCCACTCTGATAGGGAGAGAAATAATGCCACGTGAAGAGCATTCTTCATCATCATATGCTTTGATCACTATACTCTTTGTAGGGTCAACGCATGCATCAAAAAATCCTAGAGCTTTGAGCAAGTTTAGGGAACATATGTTCAATCCTACTCTGCCATCTACTAAAACTCTTCTAACCTTGTGTTTATGGACGAACGTTTCAATCTGCAATGCATCATTGTGGTTAGTTTTTGGTGATGAGTAGTCTTGATCAGAGAAGCTAACATGGTGAGGCGTAGTGAGGTATCCCACCATAGTCTCAAACTGATTGACATCAATGTCCTTGGGGACTGATGACTCTTGTAAGGTTTTATCCAGTATAGCTTTATGCATGGGTGATATGCGAAGCAACTCGAGTATAGAGATTTGTGCAGGAGTCTTTCCCAGCTGGTCGATAAGGTTGAACTAACTTTTGGGTTGCCACTACTTTGTGGTTGAGATAGGTTTTGATTGTTTAGAAGATGGGCCAGGTATGGTAATTTTGGGTTGCCTAGTGGTAGGTTTACCAGCTATGGTGACCTTGCCACTTTGAGTAGTAGCATTGCATTGGGGTGCTCTCTTGACTGTAATGGTATTGATGTATTCCTCATCAGTTCGAACATTATTTATAATAGGTCCACCAGAGTAGTTGTACTTGGCTCGGGCGAAGTTAGCTTGATTATTGTTCATCTATGGACCTGAAGTGGAAGCATTATGAGAACCATGGGTCTACAGTGGATTCTTATGGATAGTATGATCTAAATTGGAGGTGAATTGTGATCCACCTACTTCAATGATACAACTTTTGATAAGGTCTTGTACTAGATTTTTCAGTTGTCGACAGGCAAAATTTTTATGTCCTTTTGCTTGAAGATAATCGCAAAATGCATTATCATCCCACCAAGCTAGTTTGAACTACCCTGGGTCATATGGTTTTAGTTCTTGAAGTGTGATGACTTCGTTCTGAAGGCATTTCTTGAGGACTTCGTCAATGGGCTCACCCAAGGGAGTGTATGTGCGACCCCTGGGGAATTGTCTCATTTTTTGGTATTGTCCTTGATTATTTTGGCCGCTTTGGTTGTTTAAGGGGATGTTGGTAGGGGGTTTCAATGTCGTTGTTGGTTTTTTTTTGTTGTTGAACCCCCTTTAGGTCTAGTACAGGACCCATAGTGTTTGCAACCTTGGCGTCAACAACACCGTCATTTGTAACATGTTTATTTTTGACCCAAATTTATTTTTGTCGGCGGGAGAATTGGAATTTGTGTTTTTAGAACTGTATCTTAGTTTTCCCTTTGTGATAAGGGCTTTCTCAATTTGGACCCCTTTTTCGACTAGGTTTGTGATGGTTGTACAACAATGCACTTCCAATGCATATTTTAGGGGACCCAAAAGCGTTTGAACAAACATGTCCACCTTTTCTCTTTCAGGTATGTCAATGTGACACCGACTAGCGAGGATTCTCCATTTTTGAAAGAATGGGATGAATTTCTCCCTGGCATCCTCTTGTGTGAGATTGCACAAGCTAGTAATAGAGGTGTCCATGTCAATGTTGTATGCGTAATTTTTTATGAATTTTTGCTTAAGCTCATCCCATGTTTGGATATCCTTCTGAGTGGAGAACCACTCAAGGGTAGGACCTATGAGACTTTTAGAAAAGAGTCTCATCAAGTACGTTTGTTTATAGGAGACATCCATAGAATTGGTTGCAAACTTGCAAACATGTTCGCTGGGGTTTGTCTTGCCTCTGTATTTTGTAAAATTGGGTGACACATATCCTGGAGGAAATGGTGGCATGTATAAGCTCATGTCGAAGGGGTATATGTTTAGATCATATGATATTTCTGATTTCTTGCCTGATATTTTTATTTTTTGGATAGTTTTCTCTAGACACATCAGTTTGGCTTGTAAGGCATCTATAACATGGTCATTTGTGGTCCCATGCATAGGATTGATTGGTACTCCATAGGTCTCCATTTTTTGTGCATGGATATTGGTGTATTGTGGAGGTATGGATTGTTGTGACATGTATGATGTGTGCAGATTGGCGTGTTGTTGGTATTGAAAGTTTGGATTGGGGGTATGTTGGTATGTGTTCCCCAACCATTTGTGTCGATATTTGGGGAATATGGTGACCATGAACATTGTGGTGTGCTAATGATGCCATGGGTTGTGTGTTTTGACTACCTTGTCCAAGTTGTTGGGTTTGGACAAGGGGAATGGTCAAATTTTTTCCTTGGGATTTGATGGTATTTGACAGTGTTGATGTGTTCACATTTTGTTGTTGTCCTTGAATAAATATATGTCGTTTACCCCCTCCCAAAATATTTTGTGAGATACCAATGAGGGGATATGTCGAGGGTGTACTCATGGTACTCACTATAGCTGTCAAAGGGGGATTGGTATGACTTGATGATGCCCCCATGGAATTTACCATATTGGTAAAAAGAGGATTAGAGTAACTTGCCCACATTGTCATGGAGCCAAAGGTGGTTCTAGCCGATTGTGACAGTATTGTGGATATTGTGGGCAATGTGGCAGATTGTGTTCCTCCAATGGATGTAGCGTTTATTGTGTTGGAGGTGTTTGGGATGTTGGAGGTAGCATGCACTGTCATTGTAGTGTCAAAGAAAGTATTGCTCGTAGTGTTTGAAGGTTGACCACTATTTCACATGTTATGCAAGTTGTTGACATTAGGGTCTGGGGATGTTGTTCTCAATGTGTTAATGTCGAAACCTTGAGGTAATTTGGCTCCTTGACTTAAGAGTATGGAAAAATATCTGTCTCTCTCATATAGGACCATTTGTTCCACAAATTGAGAGGCCTTTAGGTCTTGTGCTGCTACCTCTAGGCTTTCCTCAAGTATTTGTCCATACACATCCTTCCATAAGAATGGTTCGAAGGGACTGTTTGATGAGGATGGTATTGTCATGAGAGGTTGATTGTTTGTATTTCCAAATGGATCGTCAAAATTCCAATTTGGGTCATAAGTGGTATTTTTGATAGTGGAAGTGGGGTCTTGTTGAAAGTTTTCCATTTGTCATTTTTGTTTTTGGAGTCTAGTTTCCACAATAAAATGATATTGCTCAAAATGGGGATGACAACTAAATGCAAGAATGACACTATGCAAGGTCTAAGTTCAAAATGATGACTAGAATGAATAATATTTTTGGATTTTTGGGAATAAAATATGCAATGTCTAAGTTAGAATGCAAGTTGAGAAAAGGATACCTAAGCATCTCTAAGCTCAATCTTTGTTTTCAATTTCGGTTACTAATGGACTTTGTTGAAAATGATAAGACGACAAGGTCAAGATGACTAGTGAGTTTTCCTAACTAGACTTTTGAGTTGGAAAATATCACAAAGGGACAATGACTGAAAAAGGGAATGATGATCAAACCCAAAATAACCTAATTTCAAAAGAAATGACGTTGCAAATTGTGCTGAGATTTTCCTAATCCAAAGTATGCAAATATTAAAACCTAGGGACAAGCTAATGTCCAATGTATGCAACTAAAAAGAGTGAAAGATGAAACTTATGGTCAAGAATGCAAACTAATGGTCGAAAGTTTTGAGCAATTTCAAAGTTGGTTTCTGACAGAATCCCTTTGGAAAAAGTGTTTGAAAAAATATTGACAAATTTTAGCTTCAGATATGACTTTGTATGAAGTTTTTACTTGTGACAGGAAAATGCGTTGTTTGAGGTCTCAAATGCGTCACAGTGTAGCGAATGTGGTTTGGTTTGAGTGAATGCGGCTCTTGATTTGATAAATGCAACTCTGTGAGGTTCATATGCATCGTGACATAGATAGATGTGGTGTTTGAGATGTTAAATGCATTTTAACAGAGCAATTGCATTTCAAAAAATCAAATGCAGTTCAACAAATGCGACACAGTTTGTTAAAAATTGAGTTTCTTGACATTTTTAGGGAAAATTTGATCTGTCTAATGGTGAATGTTTTGTCCAGAAATGTAAATATGGTGGATAATGTTTGAGTAATCCAACAAGTACTTGACAAGCACAATGTTTTGGGTGTAAACAAGCACACATAAGACAAGTACAATCCTAAAAGGCCAATAGGCCAAGGGTTTGTATACTTGGTATAGCCCACCGATATACCCCGGATTGGTGATAAACACCTTTCCTTCTCGAGAGTGGATAGCTTAGAATTTTGGTGG